>LNAC01002216.1:11630-39241 GCA_002007465.1 Ailurus styani | reverse complement strand
TCATGACCTGAGCTGAAGGCAGAGGCTTTAACCCACTGAGCCACCCAGGCGCCCTGCAGCTGATTTTTGTATGTTGGTCTTATAAATTTCAGCTTTGCTAAATTCCTTTATTAGCTGTAGTAGCTACCTTGTGGTTTCTTTGGGATTTTCTATGTATAGGATTATGCCATCTGCAAACAGGGATAGTTTAATTTCTACCTTTTGAGTTGGGATGCCTTTTATTTCCTCTTCTGTTCTAATTTTTTCTGCTAGACCTTCCAGTACAATGTTGAATAGCAGGATTGAAAGTGAGTATCTTTCTCTTTTTCTTAATCTCATGGGTAAAGGTTTTGATCTTTCATCATTGAGTATTATATTAGCACAGGTTTCTCATGAATGATGTTCATCACGTTGAGAAAGTTCCCTTCTATCCCTAGTTTTCTGAAAGTTTTTTTATCACAGAAGAGTGTTGGATTTTTTCAAATGCCCTTTTGCATTAATTTAGATTATCATTTGGCTTATTCCCTTTGTTCCAGTGATGTGATGTATTATATTAACTCATTTTCTTATGGTGAACCACACTTGCATTTTTGGAATAAATCCTACTTGGGAAGGTGTTTAATCCTTTTAACTTGCCCTTGGATTTGGTTTGCTAGTATTTTATTGAGGATTTTTAAAATCAATATTCATAAGGGATATTGGTCTCCAGTTCTTTTCTTGTGTTGTCTTCATCTGGCTTTGGTATCAAAGTAATACTAGTTCATTGAATAATTTAGCAAGTGTTCCCTCCTTTATTTTCTGGAAGAGTTTGAGAAGAATTGCTGCCAGTTTTTCTTTAAATGTTTGATAGAATTTTTCAGTGAAGCCATCTGGTCCTGGACTTTTCTTTGTTGGAAGTTATCTGATTACTGATTCAATCTCTAATTGTTACAGGTCTGTTAAGATTTTCCATATCATATTGAGTCTGTTTAGTTGATTTATATGTTTCTAGGAATTTGTCCATTTCCTTTAGGTAATGCATCTTGTTAGCAAAGGACTGTTTATATTGTTTCCTTATAACCCTTTTCATTGCTGTAAGGTCAATGCTACCCAACGTTCCTTTCTGATTTTGGTTATTTGCACCTTCTCTCTTTTGTCTTTTTCAGTCTAGGTTTGTCAGTTTTGTTGATCTCTCCAAAAGAAGCTTTTTCATTTTGTTTTGTTGATTTCATTGTTTCTTCTATTCTCCATTTTATTATCTCCTCTCTAATTTTTATTATTTCCTTTCTTCTGCTAGCTTTGTGTTTACTTTTCCTTTTCTGGTTTCTCACAGTGCAAAGTTAGGTTATTGATATGAGATCATTCTTTTTAATTTATTAATTTGTTAATTTTTAAATTGAAGTATAATTGACATACAATATCATATTAATTTCAGGTATACACAGTGATTTGATATTTATACAAATTATAAAATGCTCAGTATAATAACTGTAGTTACCATCTGTGACCATACAAAGTTATTACAATGTTATTGACTATTTCTTATGTTGTGTTGTTCATCCCTATGCCTTATTTATTTTACAGCTGGAAGATTTTAACTTTTAATCCCCTTCACCAATGTTGTTCTTCCCAACACTACTCTCCCCTCTGGCAACCACGAGTTTGTTCTGTATATGTATGAGCTTCTTTTGTTTTGTTTTTTAGACTCCACATATGAGTGAAATCACATGGTATTTGTCTGTCTCTGACTCATTTCACTTAGCAAATACCCTCGCAGTCCCTCCATGCTATCATAAATGGCAAGATTTTATTCTTTTTTATGGTTGAATAATATTCCATTGTATATATATACCACATCTTTTTTTATCCATTCATCAGCTGATGGACACTTGGGCTGTTTCCATATCTTGGTTATTGTTTATAATGCTGCTATAAACATTGGGGTGCATGTACCCCTTTGAATTAGTATTTTAAATTCTTTGGGTAAATATCCAGTAGTGTGATTGCTGGATCGTAAAGTAGTTCTATTTTTAACTTTTTGAGGAACGTCCACACTGTTTTCTAGAGTGGTTGCAGCAGTTTGCATTCCCACCAACAGTGCACGAGTTTCCCCTTTCTCCACATCCTTGTCAACACCTGTTGTTTCTTGTGTTGTTGATTTTAGCCATTCTGACAGGTGTGAAGTGGTATCTCATTGTGGTTTTGATTTGCATTTCCCCGATGACCAGTGATGTTGAGCATCTTTTCATGTGTCTATTGGCCACCTCTGTGTCTGCTTTGGAAAAATGTCTATTCATGTCTTCGGCCTATTTTTTAAATTGGATTATTTGTTTTTTGGGTGTTGAGTTATAAGTTCTTTACATATTTTAGGTACTAACCCTTTATCAGTGGCTTTGATTTGTTATTTCTCTGAGGTCTTCTTTTAGAATTTAGGCATTTACAACTTACACCTGTAAGTTTTGGTATTTTGCGTTGCTTTTTATCTCTAAGTATTTCTTCATTTTCTCTTCAACTTCTTCTTTGGCCCACTGGTTGTTTAAGACTGTGTTGTGTACCACATATTTGTGAATTTTCCAGTTTTTCTTTCATTATCTTTCCTATCTTCATTTTGTTGTCATCAGAAAAGATACTTTGCCTGATTTCAGTTCTTCTATTTATTGAGAATTGTTTTGTGGCCTAATGTGTGCTTTATCATGGAGCATGTTCTGTGGCACTTGAGAAATGTGTGTCCTCTGTCATTGGGCGGACTGTTCTCCAGATGTCTGTTGCATGCAGTTAATGTGTTGTTCAAGACCTCTCTCTTTAGTGGCATGTCTGCATTTCCTGTCTGTGATTGCATTTTCCTGTGTAACTATTTCTCTCTCCCTTTCATCAGGACTTGCTCTGTATATTTTGGATCTCTGGTGCATATATTAATATATAATGTCTTTATTCTTTTAACAGTTTTTAAATTTTTTTAAAACAAATTTTAACATGGAAACATTTTTATTTTTTTAACTTTTATTCATCAAATCATCTCTATACCCAACATGGGGCTCGAACTCATGACCCCAAGATCAAGAGTCACATGCTGCACCAACTGGGCCAGCCAGGCACCCCCAATAGTTTTTTTAATTTAAAGCCTATTTTGTCAGACACCCAGGTCCCTTTCGGCTACTATTTCTATGGACTATCTTTTCAGTCCTTTCAATTTCAATCTATTTGTGTCTTTGGATCTCTGGTGAGTCTCTTGTAAACATCATATACTTAGATCATGCTTTTTTTCTCTTAATTTTAACCCATTCTACCTATCTCTACCTTTCGATGAAAGAATTTAAATTACTGATAAGAAAGAACTTCTGTCATTTTGCTCTTTTCTTTGTATCTTACATCCTTTTGTGTTCCTTCTTTCCTTCATTACTGCCTTCTTTTGTGTTTAGTTGATCTTTTTTTTAAAAAAATAGTGATCCATTTGATTGTCATTTCATTTCCTTTTGTGTATATATTTTTAAAGATATTTTCTTTTGGTTACCATAGAGACTATGTTTAACATCCTAAATTTAAAACATTTTTTGAGTTGTTATCAATTCATATTCAAAAGCACACACAAAACTGCTCCTGTACAATTCTGCCCTCTCCTGTTTATGTTGTTGTCACAAGATATGTCTTTATACAGATGTGCCCAGTAATATAGATTCATGAATTTTTTAAGAATCTGATGGGAAGTAAAAACTAGAAATACAAACCAGAATATAGTATACACACTTTTATATTTGTACATGTATTTACCTTCACTGAAAGGCTTCACTTCTTTATACAGCTATGAGTTGCTGTCTTCTGTCCTTCCATTTCTAGGGCAATTCTAGTGGTAGTAGACTCCCTCAGATTTTGTTTTTCTGGGACTGTCTTGTTTCTTCTTCATTTTTAATAGACAGTTTTACCAGGTATAGGATTCTCTGTTGACAGTTTCTTTCAGCTCTTTAAATATGTCAACCCACTGTCTTTTGGCTGCCAAGGTTTCTGGTGAGAAACTGGCCGTTAATCTTATGAGGATTCCTTACACATGATGAGTCACTCCTCTGTCAGCATTCTCTCTTTGTCTTTGTCTTTCCACAGTATAATTATAATGAATCCCATGTAGGTCTCTTTGAGTTCAACCTATGTGGAGCTTATCGAATGTCCTATATTTGTAAGTTTATAGGATATTTTTTAAAATCAAATTTGGGACATTTTTGAGCATTATTTCTTCAAATATTCTTCCTGCCCTCTCTGTATTTCTCTTTTTAGGACTTCTATATGTATATGTTGGTTCATATACCTATAGAATATTCACCTATACATATGTTGGTTGTTCCACAAGTCCCTTGAGATCTGTTCTCCCTGCCCCGCCCCCATTCTTTTTTCTTTCTGTTTCTTCAGACTCAAGAATTTTTTCATTGTCCTATTTTAGGTTTGCTGATTCTTCTACCTGCTCCAACCTGCTGTTGAAACTCTCTAGTGAATTTGTATTTTGTTTGTTGTATTCTGCTCCAGAATTTCTTTTTGGTTCCTTTTTTATTGTTTCTACCTCTTTGTTGATATTCTTGCCTTGTTTGTACATCATTTTCCTGATTTGCCTTGGCTCTTTGTCTATGTTTTCCTTTATGTCATTGAGAATGTTTAAAACTGCCATTTTAATGTTTTTGTCTAATAAGTCTGAAGTCTGGACTTCTACAAGTAGACTTCTGTCCATTATTTTGTTCCTTTGCATGGGCCATGCTCTCCTGTTTCTTTGAATGCTTTTTGTTGTTGCTGGTGCTGCTAAGGATGACGTTTGAATAGTATAAAGTGGTAACTCTGGAAATCAGACTCTCCACTTGCTGTCCTTGGGGTTGTAGAAGATGATACTAGTTGATTTTTAACTTTCCCAAACTGGTGTTTCAAAGGCATTGTATTCCGGGCTGTGCTCCCTGAGGCCTTTGATCCTCAGCATCATGTTCAGCTAGTGTCTTGATGAGATTTTCTAGAATGCTGGGAATTAAGACAAGAAACAAACAAAAACAGAGAGAGTGACAGAGACAAAGAGATAGAGGGAGAGACAAAGAGGCAGAGCAACAGAGATAGAGGGACAGAGAAGCAGAGATACAGTGAGAGTGAGCATGACTTCTCCCATTCTTTCCAAATTGTTGCTGTGCCAGGACCTTCTTCTGACTGTTAGCCAGGCTTGCACTGAATAAGCCCCAGGTGAAAGTTTAGGGTCCTCTCAGGCTTTTTCCAAGCATGTATTGTGCTTGGGCATGTGTTTTGCATTCTCAATTTCCCAGGATATACAGTTTATTTCGCATGTCCTAGTTTCCCTAAGAAAAACTCCCAGCTTATGCCTTAGGCAGATAATTATGTAGTTCATACTGCAAAGTATTACTCCAGAAATCTGAGGGTTGTTGGTTTGGCTTATGGTATTTTCATGCAATTCTCATCACTTTTCTAGCCTGTGTTACAAGTTAGGTGAAAGCAACTTGAGTGCCTTGTGTTGGTCCTTCAGGTAGACCCCAAATAGATGATAACAAACCTACATAGGAATTTGAATTTGCTAATAAGGTCTGCTCTGCTTCCTCCAGGAGCAGGGAAATGTTTCCACAATGGGAACATGGGCCACAGCTTTAAAACTGGTGCTATGCTAAGATACTTACTGATCTAAGACAGCTGCCACACCAGGCAGGAGTGGGACCCGGACAAGGAAAATCACCACAAAGCTTTCCTGCCATTTGAAGTGCCTGTTTCTTGACACAGTGCTCACTTAATTGCTGTGAACTTTTACTGTTTTCCAGGGTTCTCAGAAAATTGATTCTTACAATTTCTGGTGGTTTTTCAATGTCTCTTTAGGGGGATGAGAACTTGGAGCTGCCTACTCCACCACTTTCAGATGTTAATTTCAAGCTTTATTCTGATTAGACTTTCCATAGCATATTTTTCCATCCATTTACCTTGAACTGTCTGTATCACTATATTTGAAGTTAATTTCTTGTCTACAGCATATATTTGGGACATTTCCCCCTATATTCTGAAAGTCTTTGTCTTTTATTTATTTTATTTATTATTATTTTTTAAGATTTTATTTATTTGTCAGAGAGAGAGAGAGAAAACACAGGCAGGCAGAGGTAGAGGAAGAAGCAGTCTCCCTGCTGAGCAGGGAGCCCAACGCGGGACTCAGTCCCAGGACCCTGGGATCATGACCTGAGCTTAACTGAGGCACTCAGGCACCCCAAAGTCTCTGTCTTTTAATTGGCATGTTTAGATGACTTATATTTAATGTAATTATTGATATGCTTAGATTGAGATCCATGGTTTTATTACTTGTTATTCTCTCTGGTTTTTATTCTTCTGTTTCCAATTTTCTGCTTTATTTTTGGTTATTTGAATATTTTCAATATTTAATTTATCTATTCTGGTTTTTATTCTATCTCTTGGTATGGTTTTTTAACAGAATGCTATAGGGACTAGAATATAAGTAAGTTTTCACAGTCCACTTTACTGATTCAAATGGGACACAGAAGCCTCTTCACCACATAGGTCTCCTCACCACCCCCTCTTTATGTTGCACTTGTCACACACATTAACATCTACATACACTAGAAAACCAATCAGTGTTGTAATTTTTGCTTTTGACTGCCAAACATATTTTCAAGAACTGGAAAAAAAGTGGTCTATTATATTTACCCAGGTGTTTTAAAGTTCTTTCTTGTATCATTCCCTTCTGTCTGAAGAATCCCCTTTAGCATTTCTTTTGTAGCAGGCCTGTTGGCAAGGGATTCTTTGTTTTGCTTCATCTGAGAATGTCTTTATTTCATCTTAATTCTTGAAGGATATTTTTCACTGGATATATGGTTCTGATTTGACAGCCCTTTCTTTCCAGCACTTAAAATGTGTGTCACTTGGGCACCTGGGTGGCTCAGTGGGTTAAAGCCTCTGCTTTCGGCTCAGGTCATGATCTCAGGGTCCTGGGATCGAGGCCCGCATCGGGCTCCCTGCTCAGCGGGGAGCCTGCTTCCCCCCCCCCCCCGCCTGCCTCTGTGCCTCCTTGTGATCTCTCTCCCTCTGTGAAATAAATAAATAAAATCTTTTTAAAAAAAAAAGTGTGTCACTTCCTTCTGGCCTCTGTGGTTTCTGATGTGAAATCTGCAGTCATGTAAATCCTTGTTCCCCATAAATAACCTGTCATTTTACTCTCATTGCTTTCTAAGTTTTTTCTTCATCATTAGTTTTCATCTGTGTAATTATGATGTGTTTGAGTGGGCATTTCTTTAGGTTTATCATATTTGTGGTTTACTGAGTTTCTTCAAACTGAAGACACTGAGGTTTATGTCTTTTGTCAAATGTGGACATTTTCCTGCCATTATCCTTTAAATGCTTTTTTTCTGCACCATATTCTTTCTTCTCTCCTTCTGGGACTCTGGTGGCATGAATGTTAGACAGTCTGTAGTTATCATACAGTCCCTGAAACCACCTTTTTTTTTTAATCTTTCTATTGTTCAGGTTGGAAAATTTCTATTAATACTTGTGCAAGTTCACTGTCTCTTTCCTTTCTCTTTTCCATTCTACTATTGAGAATGTCCACTGAATTTTATTTTTTTTTAAAGATTTTATTTATTTATTTGACAGACAATGAGAGAGGGACTGCAGGGGAGGGGTAGAAGAAGAGGGAGAAGCAGGCTCCCCATGGGACAAGGAGCCCGACACAGGGCTCGATCCCAGGACCTGGAGATCATGACCTGAGCCAAAGGCAGATGATTAACTACTGAGCCACATAGGCACCTCATCCACTGAGTTTTAAATTTTTCCATGACTGTATTTTTCATTAATAAAATTTCCATTTAGTTTTTATTTATATTTTCTATTTCTTTGCTGTGACTCTATCTTTCCATTCATTTCAAGAGCATTCACTTTCACTACTTCTTCTTCTTATTCTTTTTTTTAAATATGGCCAAAGGATTTGAATAGACATTTCTTCCCAGAAGACATGCAAATGGACAATAAAGCACATGAAAAGATGCACACCATTCTACCCCAGGAAAATGCAGATCAAAAGCAAAACCATGAAATACCCCCTCACCCACTAAGGTGGTACAGTCAAAAAGACAGTAACAGTTGTTAACAAGGATGTGGAGAAATTAGAACCCTCAACTGCTGATGAAAATAAAAAATGGTGTAGCCACCTTGGAAAATCCTTTGGAAGTTCCTCAGAAAGCTAAACACAAAATAATCCCACACCATTAGTAGTCATTTCCCATACTTCTAGTCCCTGACAACCACTACTCTACTTCCTTTCTCTGTGGATTTGCCTATTTTGGACATTTTGTAAAAATAGATCACACAATATGTGGCCTCTTTTGTCTAACTTCTTTCACTTAGCATAATGTTTTCAGGGTTCATCCATGTTATAACAAGCATAAAGACTTCATTCCTTTTTATGGCTGAATAATGTACCATTGTATGATTATGTCATATTTTGTTTATTCATTTATTTATTGACAGAAATTTGGATTGTTTCTACATTTTGGCTATTTTGAATGTCCTACTGTGAACATTTATGTACATGCTTTTAGTTGAACACCTGTTTTCAAATTTTTTCACCTTCACTTCTTGGAACATTTTTATAATAGCTGACTTAAAAATCTCAGGTAATTCTAACATCTGCGTCATTTTGGCATTATGATCTACTGACTATCTTTTCCCATGCAATTTGAAATTTTACTGGTTCTTCTTATGCCAAGCAATTTTGGATTGTATCCTGGATAATGTGAATATTCTATCATGGGGCTCTAGGTCTTGTTTAAATCCTGTGGAAATTGTATATGTATTTAAGGTCATATGTATGCATACTTCAGGGGTGAATCCAGATGTTCTTAAACAACTGCATGGATCCACTTTCCTGAGATTCTCCTTCTCCACAGTTTCCTTGGCATTTTTTTAAATTTCCCAGAACTCCCCATTTCAATCTTCCAACCAGAAAAATGGGCTTTAATTGCCTTCCTCTGCTATATATTCATGCAACTAATCATGCGTCCCAGGCTGATCACCCAGAGAAGAAGAAGAAAAGCAATAATGTTTGCTTTTGTCTATCACACCATCTCCGAATGGGGAGGAAGTTTCTACTTGTTCAGTTAAGCTCCTGTGGGTGGGGCCTTACTGTTGCTGTTGCCTCTGTGGCCACCCCAGAATTGCTTAGAGATTGGGATGTGAGTAAATAGATAAAATAAAAAAATAGATTTCTGGGTACTAGGACAGTCCTTTTTCATTACTCAAGCCAGAGTTAGACAGCTTCTTCTGGAGACTTCTCTATTTGCACTCTCTTCTGGATTGTAGGCCATCCAGAGTCTGGGCTGGGCAATACTGAAAGAAAACAATGGAAAAGTCACTGCTAGTTTGAGGATAATTCGAATTCCACTCTTCTTTCAGTCTGCCTGCTACTGTTTGCAAGGACTTCAGTTTGCTGCTGCATGCATGATATTGTTGTTATTGTGGTTGTTTTAAATAGCTGCATTTAGTGGGAAAGACAAGGTGGAGCATGTTCCATTAGAACAGGAACCTATAGACCATGCCCTTAACTTTTCACGTTCCAATTACACACACTACTTTAATATATCACATAAAATGCAGAAACCTTGCAATGAGTCTGTGTTTCTTCCACCCCCACATCCTTTATGTTACAGCTGTTAGGTATATTTTATCCACATATATTATGAACTCCAAAAGTACTATTATGGTATTTGCTTTAAATAGTTACTTGTGTATAGAGAAATTAGACCAAATAAAGCAAAAAAGGTCTTGTATTTAGCCAGATATTTACCCTTTCTTACACTCTTTATTCATTTCTGGCAATCCAAATCTGATACCAACTCCTTTTATCGTGGAGAACTGGCTTTCTCATTTCTTATAGTGTTCGTTTTCTGGTGGCGAATTCATTTCTGTTATATAGGAGGCATTTGGCCTTGATTCTTTTTTTTTAGACTTTATTTTTTTTAGAGTAGTTTTAGGTTTACAATAAAATGGAGAGGGAGGTAGAGGGATTTCCCATGCACTCCGTGTTCCTACACGTGCACAAACGCCTCTACGATCAACATCACGGCACAAATGTGGCACATTTGTTACCAGGGACAAACCTGGTACACAGGACCAGTACACACTGCAATCATCCAGCATCTATAGTTAACTGAAGGGCACGTTCTTGGTGCTGCCAATCCAATGGGTTTGGGCAAATGTATGACAAGTCTATAATCATATCATACAGAGTAGTTTCACTGCCTTAAAAATTCTCTGTACTTTGGATAATTATCCCTCCCCATGTCCACCCCTGGTACCCAGTGATCTTTTCATTGTCCTCATAGTTTGGCCTTTTCCAGAAGGTCAGATAATTCAATCATACAGTATGTAACCTTCTCAGATATGCTTCTTTCCCTTAGTAATACGCATTTAAGATTCCTCTGTGTCTTTTCATAGCTTAATAGCTCATTTTTTTTAGTTCTGAAAAATATTTCAATGTCTGGATGCTCCATAGTTTATCTATGCATTCACCTATTAAAGGACATCTTGGTTGCTTCCAAGTTTTGGCAATTATAAATAAAGCTGCAATTAACATCTGGGTACAGGTTTCTCTGTGTGCATAAGTTTTCATATCCTTTGGCTAACTACAAAGGAGCATGATTGCTGGGTTGTATGGTAAGGGTATATGTTTAGTTTTAGAAAAAACTGCCGGATTGTCCCAATGTGGCTGGGCCACTCTGTATTACCATCACCAATGAAAGAGAGTTTCTATTACTCCACATCCTTGCTAGCATGTGGTGTTGTCAAGTATTCCAGATTTTGGTTATTCTAATAGGTGCACAGTGGTATCTCATTTCTCTTTTAATTTCCATTTCCTTGATGACATAAGATGTGGAGCATATTTTCATACACTTATTTGCCATCTGTATGTCTTCTGTGGTGAGGTTTTTGTTCAGGTCTTTGATTTTTAACTGGGTCATTTGTTTTCTTACTGTTGAGTTTTAAGTTCTTTCAGTATATATGTTTGATAATAATACTTTATCAAATGTATCTTTTGCAAATATTTTCTCCAGTTTGTGGATTGTGTTCTAATTCTCCTGATATTATCTTTTGCAGAACAGTTTTAAATTTTAATGAAGTTCAGTTTATCAATTATATTGCTTTGATGGATCATGTCTTTGGTGTTGTGTCTAGAAAGGCAAGACCATACCCAAGGTCATATAGGTGTTCTTCTATGTTATCTTCAAGCAATTTTGTAGTTTGTATTTTACATTTAGGTCTATGATCCATGTTGTTATTTGTAGTGAAGAATGTAAGATCTGTGTATAGATTCAGTTTTTGGCTTGTGTATGTCCAGTTGTTCCAGCATCACTTGTTGAAAAGACTATCTTTGCTCCATTGTATTGTTTTTGCTCCATTGTCAAAAATCAGTTGACTATATTTATATGGTTTATTCCTGGTTCTCTGTTTTATTCCACTGATCTATTTGTCTATTCTTTCACCAATACCCGCTGTCATGATTACTGTAGCTTTATAGTAAGTCTTGAAGTCAGGTTGCATCAGAAGAACTTTGTTCTTCTCCTTCACAATTGTGTTGGCTATTCTGGATCTTTTGTCTCTCCATACAAACTTTAGAATTATCACCGTACTGTGTGATGTTTCTTCCAGATTTTTTTGTAGATAGTCTTTATCACGTTGAGAAAGTGCCCTTTTGTTCTTAGTTTACTGAGAATTTTTATCATGAATAGGTATTGGATTTTGCAAATTCTTTTTCTGCATCTAGTGATATGCCCATGAGTTTTCTTTTTTAGCCTGATTATGTGATGGATTATATAATTTGATTTTTGGATGTTGAGCCAGCCTTGCCTACCTGAGATAAATCCCACATGGTCATGATACATACTTCTTTTCATGTATTTTTAAAATTCAATTTTCTAACATTTTGTTGAGAATTTTTACATGATATATCTAGCATAATATATATTAATAAGCCCATCAAATGTAGTTTTCATGTCTATTACAGTGGGGTTTTGTTTTTGTTTTTGTTTTCTTTTTTTAAATCTCTAGCATTTCTTTTGTGGTTCCTAGGATTTCCTTCTCTCTATTTACATCACCCATCTGTTCGGGCATGCTGTCTACTTTATCCATTAGAATGCTTAGCACATTAATCATAGTTGTTTTAAATTCTCTTCCTGATAGTTCCAACATCCCTGCCATGTCTGATTCTGATGTTTGCCCTGTCTCTGTGGTTTTGTTTTGTTTTGTCTTTTGATATGCCTTGTAATTTATTATTGAAAGCTGGACATGAGGTACTGGGTAATAGGAATTGCTCTAAATAGACCTGTAGTGATCTGGTGGTGACATGTGTGGGGCAAAAAGTGTTCCACAGTCCTATGATTAGAGCTCAGTCTTTTAGTGATCTTGTGCCTCTGGACTGTGACCTACACAGGTGCTTCTCAGATTTTTTTCTCAGGATGGCTAGAGTGGCTGGACTTGGCTAGTTTCCTTCCTTAGGTCATTTAGGCTCTGATAAAGCCTTGGCAGGTTAGGCTCTGGTTAACTAGTTTCCTGAGGAAAACCTTTTTCAGAACAGGAGTACTCAGTCTCCTTTTCCCCCCCTCCTGCTGGAAGCATGAGGGGATTTTTCTCTAATATTTACTGTAAGAACCTGGTCAAGCTCCTGGAGTTAAAACTCACAATATTTTGTCTTCCCCTGCCCCTCCCCACCCATGACTGGGTCCCTCTGGAGTTTTCAGCTATCAGAGTTGTCCACACTGAGCTTAATCACAGTTCAGTTTTCCTAGCCTGGTGCGGGTTCCCGAGATAGTTTCTGCTTGTGAGTCTCTGCCCTGATAAGTTGTTATTCTCTGTGTTGTATGTTTTTCTCTCCAAGCTTGGGGGCAGTGGTTTGTTCTGCTCCTCCTCCCCCAATGGACCCAAGAAGAGTTGTTGATTTTTCAGTCTGCTCAGCTTTTTACTTGCTGTTAGGACAGAGTGGTGAATTGGAAGTGGAACTGGAAACTGGAATTTCCCAGCTGCCTTTTTACAAAAATAGACCCAATTTTGTCTTGAAAGATATTTTCAGTAGAGAGAACTCTGGGTTGACAGCTTTTTCCTCTCGGCAATCTTCCTGGCCCCATTCATATCCATGAAACGTCAGCCACTAATTGAACTGTGGTTCCCCATATTTAACATGTTACATTTCTCTTGTTATTTCAAGATTTTGTCTTCATATCTGGCTTCAGCCATTTGACTGTGTCTCAGCACAGCCTTATTTGTGATGTATCCGGCTTGGTGCTTACTGAGCATCTTGAATCTGTAAACTTACATTCTTTATAATATGGAAAATTTCAGGGACACCTGGGTGGCTCAGTGGGTTAAGCCTCTGCCTTCAGCTCAGGTCATGATCTCAGGGCCCTGGGATCGAGCCCCGCATCGGGCTCTCAGCTCAGCGGGGAGCCTGCTTCCCCCTCTCCCTCTGCCTGCCTCTCTGCCTATTTGTGATCTCTCTCTCTGTCAAATAAGTAAGTAAGTAAATAAATAAATCAGCCATTATTTCTTCAAATACTTGTTCTGTCCCATTATTCAGTTATGCATGAATAAGATCATTTGATGCCACCTACTAGATCCTTTGGGCTTCAATTTTTTTTAAAAAGTCAATTCTTATACTTTGTTTTTCTATGACATTTGTATTTATTGATCTTTGGGGTTACTTATTCTTTCTTCTGTCATCTCCATTTGGCTATGAAGTCTGTCTACTGAAGTTTTTATTTTAGACATTAGGTTTTTTTCAGCTCTAGAAATTGTCTTTTTTATAATTTTGATTTTTCTGTGAACATATTCTACTTTACTGAGGACAGTTATAAAAGTCCTTTTAAAATCTTGGTCTGTTAGTCCCAACATCTGTGTTATCTCAGGTTTTATATCAGTTAATCTTCTTTTCTCTGGAGGATGGATTCCATTCCCCTGGATGTTTATTTGAAAGGTGATTTTGGAAATTCTGGAAATTCAAAATATGAAGCTGTGCTGCCTTAAGGTTCTGTTAATTTTCTCTGGGGAGTGCTGCTTCTTGGTTTCAACAGGCAGTCATCTTTTTAGGCTGCAAGCCAGTCTCTGTTCAGATTTCTTCTCTTTAGCAAATATTCTCAGAGTCTGCCCCACACATGTGTAGTTCAGAGACAGACAGACAAGATTTGAGGATCCCCTCTCTGGATTCCCCTTCTGGGATTCTCTTTCTCTCTCTCTCATGGTTTCACTGGATTCTCATCTAGTACTCCAAGCCATAAAAGTGGGGTTTTCCCACTAGCACCCTTGGGGGCTGTGCACCCTGCTCATCACCTTTGCCCTCTGTAAAGCTCACAGAAACAGGCATTGACTCGCACCAGTGTCTTCTGGTGTGGACTTCCCCACACTGCGTGCTTCTCATCTCTGGTCCATCAGGGAGGTGCTTTTGTAGATCTCTGAATGCTGTAGTTGTTCCTGTGAACATGTTGGATCTTATTAGTCATTATTTGAAACAGAAGGACTTCCTAATCTCATAAAAATTCTTTGCAGTTTTTGTCACATAAGCTATTCACCTTTTTCTGTAAAACCTCCAAAGATCTTTTATATTTTTAGATCCTGTCAAGAAGTATAGCACACTCATGCATGCTCTCTCTCTTTTCGGTCTAATTTTCTTTCTTTCTTTTTTTAAAAAAAGATTTTATTTATTTATTTGACAGAGAGAGAGATCACAAGTAGGCAGAGAGTCAGGCAGAGAGAGAAGAGGAAGCAGGCTCTCTGCAGAGCAGGGAACCTGATGCGGGACTCAATCCCAGGACCTCAAGATCATGACCTGAGCCGAAGGCAGTGGCTTAACCCACTGAGCCACCCAGGTGCCCCAATCTTTCCAATTTTCTACTTGGTCATTGTTGCTAGTATATAGGCATGCTATTGAATTTTTTTAAAAGTTGATTTACATGCATTCACTTCTCCCCTAAATGTATTTTAATTATTTCAATTTGATTTTTTTTTCATTTCTAGAGGGGAAATTATAACCTCTGTAAATGATTGCATCTTTTATTATTTTTATCTCCCCCTTTATTGGAATAGCCTATCTTTTTGCTCTTTACCCTTCTCTGACATCTGGGCAGTGCCTCCACTCCTGGCTACATATTTCTCTCGGAGGGTCATGCCTGACCTTCCAAAGGAAGGGATGATAATTTGGAGGATGCCAGCCAGGACACAGAAGATTTGAGACCCATTTTTCTTTCCAACTTGACTCATTAGTTCAGCCAAAATGGCCAAAAAGAACATGTCAAAGCCTTGGAAGATTTTAGGAGAAATTAGTAAAGGATTTGTTAGACACACCTACTGAAAATAGAAGAGGTGGAATTAATTTCTAGTGTTAGATTTTGGTTTTGTTAAGGACAAAATGGAGCAATGTTTTATTTTTACATTCTTTGGTCTAAGTACCATGGAAATAATCTAACTTTTCTTGAGTGAAACTGCAAAGTAAAGCAGAGAACTAAAGAAATTATAGAGGAAATTCATATCAAAATTTGCCCTTGGAATATCCAGATGATTGAGTGCATTGTACAGATATTATTGCTTGAATTACCTGAAAAGTTGTTTTATTTTCCATTTTACCTTTATAAATAAAACCGTAGTCTAGGGAAGGAAAATTGGGTCCATGCTTTTCTGAAAAAAAAAATCATAAAAAAACAATAAATAGAAAAAGCATATGAAGAGGCAATTCACAGAAGAAATATTAATAGCCAGTATGCAAATAGAAATAAAATATACTAGTAGTGTGGGAAATGAAAATTAAAGCAATGGCTAGTGTGATTTTCTTTGCCTACTAGATTAACAAAAATTTTACAATTTAATAATATCCCAAGTTAATAAACCTGTGTGGAATATGTGATCATTATTGTTTGATATAGGGGACTACAAATTTGCTCACACTATCTGGATGGCATATAATACAAGCATCCTTAATTCCACATCCTTCCCTGAATCAGTCCCCCATTCCTCATGATTTGGTGGTCATGTGAGCGTAGGCTCAAGCATGTGATTGATTTACGGCAGTCTGTGGGGTGTTGGCAAAGTGCACGCAGGAACTTGAGAGGTGTGTGATTGGAGCTGCCCTCTCCTTGTGCACCCATCCCTGTATGTAGTGAAGGTACCAGGGCTGTCTTGCTGGAGGGCAATACACATGTTAGACGAACAGAGTGGCCCATACCTCCCGCGGGGCCAGCCAAGATCACCTGCCCAGTCTGTCTGCGACACAGGCAAGCCAGGCACCCAGACACATGAGCCAGAGAAGCTCAGTTTGTGCTAATTTGTCACATGGTATTACTTGGGAAGAAGGTAACTGAATCAGGAGGCAATATGCTATTCCAGCAAGATTTTTTAAATGCATAACCCTGGCAATCATATTTCAAGAAAAAGGCAGAAATGCAGATGAACAGACAGGCTTGCAAGATGCTCATGGAAGCATTATTTATTATAGAAAAATTGTTAAAATATTTTAAATTTCTATCACTAGAGGAGGGTTAAATAAATTACAACATATCTGAATAAGAGAATATTACGTAGCTGTTCAAAAGAATAAAGTAGATTTATATAAACTGATATGGAAAATTGTTTATAGTATCTTAAATAAAAAATGTTATCAAGCAGCAAAATAGCATTTTGTATTTTAAAATTACTTATATAAATGCGTAGAAAAATATCTGGACAGAAAAAAAAACACCATTTGTAACTTCTGAGAAATTACATTTAGGGGAGTGACTTTATCTGTGTGTACAATTAGTGTCTTTATAATGACCATGAATTACTATTGTAATTCAAAACACACGAGCGAAATAACTATTAGATTTTTCTCAGTTGGTTTTTATTTTTTTATCTTACTCTTTTTTTTCAGTCTTCCTGAGATACAGTTGACACACAGCAGGTGTAAGTTCAGGTGTATGGCATAAAGACCTGACCTATATAGATCATGAAATGATTTGCACCATAAATTTAGTTAATATCCATCTGGTATAGTTACAAAAGAGTGGTTTTTCTCCCCCCTTGTGATGGGAACTTTTAGAATCTTCTTTCTAAACAACTTTCACATATATCCCCAGCAGTGTTAACCATACTCATATTGTACATTAGACCCTTGGTGCTTACTTACCTCATAACCGGAAGTCGGCATCTTCTCACCCATTCCTCCAATTCCCCCACCCCCACCCTCCACCTCTGGTAACCACAAATCTGATCTCTGTTTCTATGAATTTAGTTGTCTTTATTTTTACTTCCACATACAAATAAGACCATGTAATAGTTGTATTTCTCTATCTGACTTATTTATTATTATGCCCTCAAGGTCCATCCCTGTTCTCAAAATGGCAGGATTTCTCTTTTATGGCTGAATGGTGTGTGTGTGTGTGTGTGTGTGTGTGTGTGTGTGTGTGTGTGTCACATTTTCTCTATCTATTCATCCATTCACAGATACTTAGGTTCTTTCCATGTCTTGGCTGCTGTGAATAATACGGCAATGAACATGGGGGTGCAGACATCTCCTTGAGATACTGATTTTATTTGCTTTGGATATATGCCCAGTAGTGGAATTGTTGGATCATATGGCATTTATATTTTTAATTTTTTGAGGAACCTCTATATTATTTTCCACAGTGGCTACACTAATTTACATGCCCACCAGTAGTACATAAGGGTTCCCTTTTCTCCACATCTTCACGACACTTGTTATTTCTTATCTTTTGGTATTAGCCATTTTAACATATATGAGATGATATCTTATTGTGGTTTTGATTTATATTTCCCTAATGATTAATAATAATGAGCATCTTTTCATGTACCTGTTAACCACTTGATATCATCTTTGGGAAATTATCTTTTCAGGTTGTTTGCCCATTTTTAGTCAGATTACTGATTTTTTGGCTATTGAGTTATATGAGTTTTTTACACATTGTGGATATTAACCCCTTTTCAGATATGGTCTGCAAATATTTTCTCCCATTCTGTAGGTTACCTTTTTACTTTGTTGGTGATTTCTTTTTTCTGTGCAGAAGCTTTTAGTTTGATGTAATCCCACTTGTTTATTATTTTTCATTTTATTGCTTGTTTTTTAGGTGTCATTTCTAAAAAATCATTACTCGAGATCCTGTCAAGGAGTTTTTTTTCCAGTGATTTTTTTTCTAGGACTTTAATGGTTTCAGTCCTTATCTTTAAGCCTTTAATCCACTTCAAGTTACTTTTTGTGACTGTTGTAAGACAGGAATCTAGTTTCATCCCTTTGTATGTGAATATCCAGTTTTCTCAGCATCATTTATTGAAGAGACTATGTTTTCTTCATTGAATATTCTTGACTTTCTTGTCCAATAGTAGTTGACTGTAAGTGCTTGGGTTTATCTCTGGGCTTTTCAGTCTGTTCTATTGACCTAATTGTCTGTTGTTACACTAATACCGTATTGTTTTGATTACTTAGATTTGTAAGAGTTTGTAATCAGAAGTGTGAGTCCTCCTGCTTTGTTCTTCTTTCCCAGGATTGATTTGACCACTCAAGGTCTTTTGTGATTCCATATGAATTTTAGGATTTATTTTCTTCTTTTAAAAAATGCCATTGGAATCTTTGTAGGGATTTCTTTTTAAAAAATATTTTATTTATTTATTTGAGAGAGAGAGCAAGCAAGAGAGTGAGAGAGCACAAGCAGGGAGAGTAGCAGAGGGTGAGGGAGAAGCAGGTTCCTCACTGAGCAGGGACCCTGACTCAGGGCTCGATCCCAGCACATTGGAATCATGACCCAAGCTGAGGCCAGACGTTCAACCAACTGAGCCACTCAGGTGCCCCTTTATGGGGATTTCATTGAATCTAAAGATGGTTTTGGATAGGATGAACATTTTAGCCATATTCATTCTTCCAATCCATGATCATGGTATGTCTTTCCATATGTTTGTGTCTTCTTCAGCTTCTTTCATCAATGTCTTATAGTTTTCAGTATACAGATCTTTCACCTCCTTGGTTAAATTTATTCCTAAGTATTTTATTGTTTTTGATGCTATTGTAAATGGGATCATTTTCTTTATTTATTTTTCAGATATTTCAGTGTATAGAGATGCAACTGATTTTTGTATATTGATTTTCTATCCTGTAACTTTGCTGAATTTGTTGATTGTATTTAACATATTTTGTGTGTGTGTGAAGACTTTAGGATTTTCTATACATAACATCATATCATCTTCTAATTGAGACAGTTTTACTTCTTCCTTTCCAATTTGGATGCCTTTGATTTCTTTTTCTTGTCTGATTTTTCTGTCTAGGACTTCCAGTACCTTGTTGAATAGGAGTGGTGAGAGTGGGAGCCCATGTCTTCTTCCTGATCTCAGAGGAAGAGCTTTCAAGCTTTCCCCATTGAGGATGATGTTAATGGTGGGCTTGTCATATGTCCCCTTTATTATATTGAGGTATGTTCCTTCTATAGCTAATTTGTTAACAGTTTTTATCATGAGAAGATGTTAAATTTTGTCAAATTTTTTTGCATCTATTGAGATGTTCATATGATTTTTATCCTTTGTTGTGTTAATGTGGTATATTGTTATTGATTCGCATATATGGAAGCATCCTTGCATCCCAGGGATAAATACCACTTGATCATGGTGTTTGACTTTTCTTTTTAAATAATGCTGAACTATTTAAAAAAATATTTTTTAAAAGTAATTTTTACACTCAACACGGGGCTCAAACTTACAACACCAAGATCAAGAATGCATGCTCCACTGGCTGAGCCAGCCAGGTGCCCCTGGCTGACTGATCTTTATAATGCACTGTTGAATTTGGTTTACACTATTTTGTTGAGAATTTTTATCTCTATAAGCAGGGATAGTGGCCTATTGTTTTTTTTTTTTTTTCCTTAAAGTGTCCTTTTCTGACTTTGGTATCAGGGTAATGCTGGCTTTGTAAAGTGAGTTTGGGAGTGTTTTCTCCTATTTTAATTTTTGGAAAAGTGTGAGAGGGATTAGTATTAATTCTTGGTTAAATACGTAGTAGAATTCACCAGTGAAGCCATTTGGTCCTGGACTTTTGTTTCTTGGGATGTTTTTGAATACTAATTCAATGTTCTTACCAGTAATTTCTTCAGACTCTCTACTTCTTGATTCGGTTTTGGTAGGTTGTATGTTTCTGGAATTTATCCTTTTTTTTTCCTAGGATGTGCAGTTACTTGACATAAAACTGTTCTTGGTAGTCTCTTTTCATCCTTTGTATTTCTGTGGTATCAGTCGTTATGTCTCCTCTTTCATTCATAATTTTGTTCATTTGATTCTTTTTTTTAATGATTAGTCTAGCTAAATGTTTGCCAATTTTGCATATCTTTTCAAAGAATAAACTTTTTGTTTTGTTCATCTTTCCTATTGTTTCCTGTTCTCTATTTTATTTACTTCTTCTCTAATCTTTATTATTGCCTTCCTTCTGCTAACTTTGGGCTTAGTTTGTTCTTTTTCTAGTTACTTGATGTATAGACCTTTAAAATTATAATAAATTTAATCATTTCAAACTAACAGATACCATACACTCAAGTGGATGGCTATTATTTTAAAAAGCCACAGTAGGGCCACCTGGGTGGCTCAGTTGGTTAAGTGTCTGCCTTTGGCTCAGGTCACAATATCGGGGTCCTGGGATCAAGCCCCATAGCAGGCTCCCTGCTCAGTGGGGAGTCTGCTTCTCCCCCTCCTTGGGCAGCTCCCCCTGCTTGTGCTCTCTCTCTCCCTCTGTCAAATAAATAAATAAAAACTTTTAAAATACAACAAAATAAAAAGCCAGAATATACCTTTCTGTTTTACAAAAATGAAGTTTCATTACCTATTATTCTGCCTATTTGTTTTTACATAATATACAATAGGAATTTCTGTCTCAGCCTAGCTGTCATTTAAAAGTATTTCTTCAACAAGTCTCTTATAGGGTTTCCATCACAAAATGCCACCAACTCATAAACACCTTCTAAGAGCCTGAATGG
Source organism: Ailurus styani (assembly GCA_002007465.1). Taxonomy (NCBI): domain Eukaryota; kingdom Metazoa; phylum Chordata; class Mammalia; order Carnivora; family Ailuridae; genus Ailurus; species Ailurus styani. Next base: position 18,284 of record LNAC01002216.1, on the reverse strand, counting down.
TGCCTGACATACAGCAGACAGTGTGGGAAGCTGAATGAATAAATACAATGTTGATGATCATAAGTGCTTCAAAATGCCTCTTTGGCAATTATTATTTACAAATCACACAATCCAAACTGTAATGCCAAATGTATCCTTAGTGTCAAAATTAAAACCCTGATGTATTTCAGGTACTTTTATAAAAGCTCTTTTAAAGAGCTTAGTGTAAAAGTATTCCCTAAAAATGTGCGGCTCACCTCCATCACATTTAGATCATGGAGGTCAAGTTCATATCTGATTTGGAAGGATTCATTGTGATCTCTTTCCCTTAGGGACCCCTTAAGGCTTCCTTTTGTTGATCTGTGGCTATTGAGGGAGAAAGTGACACCTATGACCTAAAATCTGGGTCCTCATCCTATCCCAGGTCTGGGCACTGATGAGGTTTTCACCTTTGGGGAAATGGCAATGTTTCCATTTTTCTCCTCTTTCTCCAGCTAATGGTGGATGATAGCGATTCCTTCTGAAGGGCTCTGAGATCCTGGGCTGGATGTTGGAGCCGCCCTGCGGTGGGGAGCACTCCCTGCACCCCTCTGCAGACCGGAGTCCCGACATGCCTGGGCACTGTCTTCCGCTCCCTTCTCCCCACAGTGCTGTCCTCCTCCCTCCCTCTGCCTCCCTCCCTGCATCTGTGTCACTTTCTTGCTTCCTCTCTGTCTCCTTTCCAGGCAATTGACAGCAACGGTGTCCCCAGGAGGGTCCCTAGGAGCCGCCTTCAGGTGTCCTCAGGTGTCCAGATTTGTCACAGGTAATGTGCTGCCAACATTATTTTCATCCCTTTCAGAATCAGTGTGCACATCCCTGTGCTGGTCATTCTCTCCCCACGCCATGCACAAGCCCCCCCTCTGGCAGTGTGTGGGGCAGTCCGCGCCCTCAGCTGCTGGCTTCTGGATTGGCTCAGCCTGTGGGGGGGTGGACAGCAGGAGATCAGATGGACCAGGAACTTGCAGGAGGCCTTTGCTCTCTTTGTCTCTCTCTTTTCTTCCTCTTGCCTCTGCGGGACCACAATGGCTCAGGTTCCCTGAAATGGCTGGCTTGCCCACCACTGGGTTTTACTCTTCTTTGGTGTCGTTCTTAAACCACTTACACCTTTGTGATGGCCCCGTCAGCTCCCATGACACCCTGGCGGCCGCCACCTGTGATGTGGGGCGTGTTGCTGACTCTGAGATTTGCTTGGGAGGGATGTTTGCTGAGAGTATTCTTGGGCATAGCTCCCCTTTGGGGTGAGGGAAGAGGACTGGGGAGGAGGGGGCGAACTGGGCACCACTGGCCCTACTGCCGCTGCGGGGTGGGCCTCCTGGGCGGGCTGCTGGCGGCTCGCTGAGCACTGTGCAGGCCACATTATGGCCACATGCAGCGGGTGGTGCAGAGGACGTGTCCGTCTCTGGGGGGGTTCCCAACCTACGTGCCATTTATGACATGGTGTCAGTAAGCAAGCAGGCGCTCCCACCAGCTTCTTAGGGGTCTTTGGGGCAACCCACTTGCAGGCTGGTGGCAGATTCAAAAGATGGTTTTCTGCCTTGGTACCTGCCCCCAGCGTGCCTGTGTGAAGCAATGGCCTTCTGTCTACGCTGCTCCTCCTTCCCAGTTCCGATGATTCAGGCTCAAGGGCTCTGCTCTGGCTCCGGCTGTAAGCCAAGGTCCACCCTTGGCACCGCAGGGCCTTCACTGGGCTCCTCGTTCAGTTATTAAAGGCCGACGGCTCTGAGCTGGGCACAGTCTTGCTCGGGATACTGCCCAGCAAACTCAAAATCCGGTGTCAGTTATTTAATGATTGCTCTCTGCCCCAGGACTAACGTCTGCTCTTTCTTTTAAAAGTGATTAAGTTTTTCCCATGTGGGTGTAAAGTCTGGCATTTCATAACTGACTTGATGTATCAGATTCTTGGAAGCTGTACCATACAGGGGGCGGCTCCTGGCCGAGTTGCTGAGACATTCATCCTCCATTGGTGTCTGCCACTGGGGGCTCAGGAGCAGTGTAGACAGAAGGCCCATAGTTCGGAGAGGGCCGTGTGTCCCTAGGCATCGATGGGGTGACTGGATAGTTCAGGGGGCATCCAGACAGGGCTTCTGGTGGAAGCGACACCTGCATCCTTCAGAAGAGAATACTGCGTGCTTTCTGTTCTGCACACACTCCAAACGTGGAGAACAGGAATGCAATGTCATATGAATCTCCAGGGTCAGCTCGGGAACCGTGACATTGCCTCGAGTTGCTTCACTGTGGTATGCACTGGGTGGTGTGGGAATCTTGCTGGTCTCACATGACCAGCCTGACCTTCCTGATGGTTTCACCACCTTTGCTTTGGGTCTCTTGCCCTTCTGTCTGGCTGCACCTGGAGTGCTGTCCCTCCCCTCGGGGTCTCCACGGGGCCTTTCTGAGGCCTCCCCTTCCCCTTTCTCCTCTTCTTTCTCCACCATGTGCACCTCCCCCAGCCGCACATGCACCTTTAGGACAATAGCTTTCTCCCTAGCCCCAAAACAGAAGGAGCAGGAAACTGCGGCCAGGGGGTCACAACGTTACCTACACAGCTCTCCCGAATGTGTGCTCTGCACCAGGAGCCAGAGGACGTGGGTTAATCCCATGAGCCACGCTGCAGGAGCGTACCCCCAGCGTGTGGGCAGGTAGACCTCTGCAGTGAGATACGGCAGCTGCCGAGACTGGGGTGCGGGTATAGGGCGGCAGCTGGGCACCCCGTGTGGGGCAGATGGGCTCCGGGAAGGGCTGGGTAATGATGGCTGAGGGGGATCTGGGAGAGAATTCGTCCTTGTCACATGTGAAGGTTAATGTGATGTGTCCCCTCGGCAGGGCTAAGGGCGCCCAGACAGGCAGTGAAACAAGACTTCTGGATGGGCCCATGAGTGCCTTTCTGGCCTTTGAATTAGCGGGCTGAGTAAAGATCACCGCTGGGGGACACCATCCAATGCTTTGAGGGCTCCAGTGGAACAAAAAGGCAGAGGAAGGGAGACTCGTTCTCTCTGTTGAGAGTCTGTCCATCTTCTGGCCCTCAGGCCTGTGCCCCCTGTTCCTGGCTCTCCAGCTGCAGACCTCAGTTCATGGGACTTTTCAGCCTCTGGGGTCACAGGTGCCAATTCCCAGAATAAACCTCCTGTCTGTGTCCATGCATACCCAGAACCCTGGCTGATGCAAGAGTGTCCACGATGTCCCTGGGCCCTGCTGGATCCGCTCCTTGCACAGGGGCAGTGGGAACACTGTCTGACCATCGGCTGAGGAGCCCCCTTAGAGAAGGGGGCTCTCTGGCAGCCCCACACACTCCACTCAGGCAATGGCAGAAGAATTTGCCTACAAATTTAAGCTCAGGGACAAAGAGCCACAGAAAGAGTGCCTGTAGGGTCAGGCCAGGCCCGCTCCCCAGAGCAGCACCCAGAGTGGAAAGAAGGTGGTTTTGGGGTCTCCACAGTCAGTTGACCCAATGCTTAGCTCTCCAGCCACATACTGAGTCCCCCCAAACCGCCCCCGGACAAGGTAAAGGATAGTGTGCAAAGCCCCCTCCTCTGAAGGACCAGAGAGCCCACCGCCATGTGGCCGTGCGCCCAGCAGCATCCAGTGGCAGTGGTGGAGCTGAGAGTCATGGGCACGGCTTATCAAACTTGCGCTGTCCATGTCCTTAAGTGGAGTCGTAACTTAAAGCCCCGGCAAGGGCAGCGGAGGGCAGAGTGCCTGACCTCTGCATGTTGTCTGCTCCCGGGATTGGCAGCTTTGTCTGGAAGGGCCCGGAGAATAAATATGGTCCCTGTCACATCTCCACTGGGGTGTCGTCCTGCAAAAGCAGCCATAGATGACACAGAAAGCCGTGAGGTGGCCCCGTGCCCACCAAGCTTGATTTGCATTAACAGGTGGTGCCTGGCGGGCAGGCGTCTGGTCCCCCACACGGTGAGCGAGCGACACTTGCTTCCGGCCACCGCCTGCAGCCAGGCCTTCCAAAACATGGGGCAGACCGTGAAGGAAACCATTCCGTTCCCCCAGTAAACGACAGGACTGTGTTTTAGCTGTTTGGGTCAAAAAGCCTCAATTTCTCTTTCTGTCATAGCCCAGATGCCATCTGCAGACAGGTGATGTGAGCATGGGACCTGCCGCTTCCCCCGCCCCCGCTCTCCACAACCACCGCCACTCCCACCACCCCCACGGCCCCCCCACGACCACCGCCATCCTCTGAGGCCCGAGCCACTGCCCACATGCGCCTCGTCGGCCACACTGCCCTCCTCCTTCTGAAACACCTGCTCCCCGCCTCTATGCGGGCTGCTCTTTCAGCCTGGGGTGGCTTCCCACACCTCAGTCCCCCTCCCTGTGGAGGCCTTTCCTCCCTGCCCCCCTCCCCGCATGCTGTGCTACATGGTCACGTGCCTACTGCTGCATCCGCTTGCTCTGCCATTAACAAAGTGCCCCAACTGGGAGACTGGAAGTCAGAGTCCAATGCACCTGCGGGGCTGGTTTGTGCCGCGGCTGGAGGGAGAACCAGTCCGGGGGCCTGGGGGGCCTGGGTCCCCGCAGCTGGTGCAGAGGGAGGCCCTGCGGTCCCTCTGCTCTGTCTTCATAGCATGCTCTCCCTCCACAGTGTCTGTGCTCAGGCTCCCACTCTGTTAGGACGTGGTGCTGGCTTCGCACCTAACAACCCGCTTCTCACTTGTGTGCCTCTGTTCCACGACGTGGGCCTGGAAACATGGACAGTGACCTGAGGAGCCAGTTAGAGTGACTCGGAGCTGTGTGCCGCAGGGCCGGTCAGCGGGGCTTGGAGGGGAGCGTGGAGCTAGGTCCGCTGACACACCGCTGGCCGGGTGGGGGCGGGAAGGACCCGGTGGCTCAAACTGCGTGATCGCAGGAAGGCTTCATAAAGGGGTTTTCACAAGGGATGGTGCGAAGCCCCAGAGTCATCAAGCCCCTCAGCAGAAAGAGCCATGTGACAAAGGCTGGCACCTCTCGGGGATACCTGGCAGGACTTCCCGGCTTCCTGCTCCTGCCTGCTGATCTGCTGCCCTTGAGGCCAAGCCAGGAGCCAGAGGGGCTGGCGGGTCCAATCCACCAGGCTAGTGTCCGGGGATGCAGAGCAGGAAATAGGAGAGTGGAGAGAATATTTGGTGTTGGGGACAAGGAGGAAACATCATACATAAAGGAGGTTGTAGGGACTGAGTATGGGGAGCCCATGAGACAGCCAGGCGGAGATGCAGCGGGCGGCTGGAGGTGACAGTCTGTGTCCTCTGTCAGAGTTCCAAGCCGGAAGTGTAGACCCAAATCCATGATATTGTCAGTGTCAGTGTAGAGGGTGAGAAATCAACGACTTTGAGGAAAAACCATGGGGACCCCCTACACCTAAGCGTCAGGGCAGTAGGAGTCCGAGGGAAAAGTCAAAACCGTGGGTCAAAATCAGGAGAGGCTGTGGGAGGAAAGCCAACTGGGGAGGAAGCTTGGAGACGTGGGAGTGGTCAGTGATAGTAAATGGGGCAGTGAAGACAGCCAGGGCCCAGTACTCCCCCTGCTGCACCGCCGGCCCCCCAGCCAGCCACGGAGCTCCCGTCTCACAAAGCCCAACCTCTGTGGCCCCGAGATCCTAGATCCCCATCCCCTCTACTTGCTGCCTCTGTGATCTCAGCAGCTCCAGCTGCCTTGCGTACAGGGAAGCCTGCGGTGTGTGTCCTGTTGTGACCACCGTGTCACTCGGCAACAGGCCTAAAGCCTCATCCTTGTGGCGGCAGGAGCCAGCACTTCCTTCCTCTTCAAAACCAAACACGTGCCCGTATGTACATGAGCCACATTGTGTCCGTCTGCCAGGGGACAATTGGGTGGCTCCACGTTGGGGCTTCATTGATTTCGACGGGGTGGTTCGAAGAGGATTCTCGCTCTCTGCTGCTGCAAATACCAGCTGAGCTCAGTAGTGAGAGGCAAGTGTCCTTTGACAAGTGTGGCCTGCCTGTTTTGCGTTCCCAAGGAACCTAGGTTTTCTTCTTTGAAGTTTTCAATGTGAATAAGTCATAAGTCCATAAAAGTGTGGGTCAAAACTATCTTCTAGACAAAATCGGTATTTGTTTCTGTTTTTAGGATTTTTTTAAAGACTGTTTTTAGAGCAGTTTTAGGTTCACAGTAAAATCCAGAGGAAGGTCCCCAGTCCGCCCACATGCACCACCTCCCACATTATCACCATCCCCTCCAGATGGTACATTTGTTACAACTGACATGTTGTCAGCATTCAAAACTAATCACCCAAACTAAATACACTCTCACCATATGATCCCGAAATTGGGCTTCTTGGTATTTACCCCAGAGTTGGAAATGTGTGTCCACACTAAAACCTGCCCACAGGTGTTTGCAGTAGATGTATCCAAAGCTGCTGGAACTTGGTAGAAACCAAGATGTCCTCCCGTGAGCGAAGGATTTGTCAACTGTGGTCCATCCGGACAAATGGAATGTTATTCCATCGCAAAAGAGATAGGAGACTTCAAGCTATGAAGAGGCATGGACCAGCATGAAATGCTCATCACTAAGTGGAAGGAGCCAATCTAGAAAGGCTCCGTAGTGTGTGATTCTAACTATGACTTTCTGGAAGAAGCAAAACCACGGAGACAGTGAGAAGATCGGGGCGGGGCAGGGGGGGGGGGCCAGGGGTTG
>LNAC01002215.1:8137-27434 GCA_002007465.1 Ailurus styani | reverse complement strand
GCTTCTCTCTGAGACCTGGGAGCTCGGTCGCGCTCAGACACCCCTGGTCTTTTTGTGTCCCCGTGGGTCCTGAGACCACACTGTCCCTGCAGGGGCTTCACCCCCCGCTTGGTCTCTGGGGTGATGTCCCTCCATGGAGCCGACTTCTAACAGTTCCGAGTCTGCGGTCCGCTGCTCGTTTCCTTGCTGGCAGCCGGCCCCTCCCCCTGGGGTCTATCTTCCCGTCGCCTCAGATTCACTTCTCCGCACGGCCTACCTTCCAGAAAGTGGTCGGTTTTCTGTTCCTAGAATTGCTGCTCTTCTTCTCTTTGATCTCCGGTGGAATTTGTAGGTGTTCAGAATAGTTTGATAGCTCTCTGGGTGAATTCCTGGGACCTGATGATAATCGGTCTCCTACTCCTCTGCCATCTTGCCGCTCCTCTCCAGAAGTGACTTTAATGTTGCATATAGCTTTGACTCAAGGTTTGAGTTTGGACATTTATTTTATTTATTTTTTATTTTTTTATTGTGTTATGTTAGTCACCATATAGTACATCATTAGTTTTCGATGTAATGATCCATGATTCATTGTTTGCGTATAACACCCAGTGTTCCATGTAATCCGTGCCCTCCTTAATACCCATCACCAGGCTCATCCATCCCTTGTAAAGCTTTCTGGGGAAAAAAAAAACAACAACAGCATTTTGACATTTAAAGAAAGGGTTAATGTAGGGGCTTTTAGAACTGATACTTCAAAGGATACTTTGGCAAAACATTATGTGGGTGGGGCCAAGCCTACTTGGAATTATTTTATTATTTATTTACTATCTTAACATACCCCTCCCAGCTCCCACCAATGTATGGAAATAGTGATAGCTAAAAATACACATCTGAGACAGTTACCCATTGTTGGATTGGAGGAAAAACTATTTTTTTAAACAAATGTGCTCATTAAGTTTCTTCTGCTAGATTGAGTCTATAGTTGTAAGTCATAATTAAATAACTGACCTCTGAGGAAAGTGATATATATGGGTAGGGTTTCATGAACACCATTTTATCCTCTGACTGAAAAACTGCTTGAATTCTTTTTGTTTGTTCTCGTTTTTCACTCAAATTCATTAGAGAATTCAGGTAACATGGATAAAATCATAAATTTCTCCCTGGGGAAGCCGTCTTTTATAAATGTTCCACAACAGACAGGCCAATCCTCTTTGAAGGGATGAATCATGCAGAGGTCACATCTGTTTCAATAAATGTCTGTCGTCTTGTGCCTATTGGACTTTTTTTTTAAATGGAAGAACAGACTAATTTTTTAACCACAGGGGAGCTGGATATGCTATGTATTAGTCACTGACAAATATATGAACTCTGTTTCCAGCTTTTCTTTGAAGAATTGCACTTAGGAACTCCTAATTATATAGTATATCAGTGAAGAGATACGGAATGACAACTTAAAGGCTTTCTTTCAAATTATGACTGCCATTTATTTTTTAAGTGATATTATTTATTATAGAAGAGTAGACATTCACAGCACTTTGCACTTCTTAAAACTGAAGAAGCTTCCAAAGACCTTTAACATCTGAGAACTTCTACTAAGTATTATGTCAAGCAAATGAAAGTGCTAGTGGGGTTGAAAAGAAGTGGAAGAGGTAGCAAAATTAGTGAACAGTGACTATACAAGAGAAAATGGAGTATAATACTTGCAAGATGGGAAAACAAATATTTGTCTGTACTCCTATTAGGATGGACATATTTTTGCTCAGTAAAAGAAGTAGTGTAGTGGATGGCAAATGAAGCAGGCAGAAAATGGATTGTAAAGGACTCATGGTAATTGGTAGAGATTTTGAAAGGTAAATTTTGAGGGTTGGGATTTTTGATCATACAGTTCAACATTTTAGTCTGCCTTTTAGTACTGGTTATTTCATTTACTAACATGATGCTCTATAATACCTTTTAACTGGAAATGATTGATAATTTAAATTTGGTATTTATAGCCTATAGCCTTTTTTTTCCTCCACACTTCAAATGTTCCAAATGTGTTAAATAATATTCATAAGGTGTGATCTGTTATAAAGATGTAATAAAATATGTTAAGGTCTCTGAAGTATACTTCTTGGTGTCAGGTATCCTTTCCTCTAAGGGAAGATAGAGTGAAAACACCATTGCCTTTTGAATAAGACCTTCCTGGATTTTACCACTGTAAGCATTCTAACCTCACTATTATGACTGTGTTAATTATTTCTTTGGATTCCATTCTTCCAATTTTTAAATATAAATACTAATGCCAACACGTGAGTATTAATTAAGATGATATGTATTCCTACAGGAGAGGAGATGATCAATAAATTGATGCTGTCCTTTTTCTGTCATGTAACAGAACTACTGATTGTGAGAGCCTGCACTTAAGGCTTGTGATATGCGACAGAAATCTCTTTAGAGCTTTACAAAAGATAATCTCCAAAAGAAAGTCAAGAAAATGCTATATGTCCATGCACCCAGATTCTTATGAATTTATGTTGGCTTAATTTTGCTCAAAGCTTATATAGTAATTTGTCTTATTTTTTTAAGGGGCCATTTAATTTCTACTTTCACTGAAATTCCTTAAGAAATTCTGGCATGTGAATTTTGCTGCTTCATCCCTTATGTTTTCTTCCAATTTTCTGTTGATGTTTGATCATGTTAATTTCTCCAGCATTGACTTTTAAAGAAGAATATTGACCTGATGATACTATTAGTTGTATCATGATCATTGCATCATTGGAGAGAGAGAATTGATCCTTATTTTTAGTTCTTCCAGAAAAATGTGTCATTTGCTTGAGTTACAGCAGACACTTCTGGTTATCTACACGAATATCTGTTCCTAAATTTGTTTCTCTGGCTACATTTTGGCTACTTGCAGATACTACTGGCCAAAGGATGGTAAATAAAGTTTGCTTCTGTGTTCCTAGAAATTTCTCTGCGCTTTCTTGACATAGGTGCTACCTTACCTTTACATTCTTCTTGCTGAAGATGGTTGTAATTAACAGAAGCAATGAGTCTTCAGCTCTGACAATTTGAGCCTCGAAATCAATCCAACAGATGACTTGCTTTCCATTTCTTGTTATGTGAGCAAAAATAATCTATCTCCTCAAGTTCATGTAAATGTTATACTGTTACCAGCAGCTAAAATATGATCCGATATACTTCACTATGTAAATTTTCCTTTCTGGCCTTGAATCGCCTCACAGATAAAAGCCAATGTAATGGTTAATTTTATGTGTTAAGGATTGCCCAGATAGCCATAAAATACTATATCTGTGGTATGTCTGTTAGTGTGTTTCTTGATGGGCTTGACATTTGAATCATTGAACTGAGTAAAGTAGATTGTCTTCACCAGTGTGAATGGCATCATCTAATCTATTAGACTGAATAAACAAAATGCAAGGGAAAGATGAATTCATCCCTTTTTCTTCTTGCCTCCCTTCTTGAACTGAGACAACCATCATCTGCCTTTGGACTAGTATTTACACCATCAGCTCCCCGTCCCCTTGTTCTCAGGCTTTGAGACTTGGACTGGAATTATCCCACTGTCTTTCCTGGGTTGTCAACTTGCAGATGGCAGATCACGAGACTTCCCAGCCTCCATAATTGAATGAGTCAACTATTCACATATTATATTATTCACATATTATGTATATTATGTTCATATCTATATTTCCTCTTAGTTTTATTTATCTGGAAAACTCTAATATAATAGTGATCCAATAATGGAACAAAAATAGGATTTTAGTCTCCAATATCTTCATTTTTATTCTCTGTCATGTTTGCCCATATCAGGATAGGAGGACCAACTGAGAACTGAGAAAACAAAACTAATCTGGAAATAAATTTCAATTTTATTCTTGCCAATTGCATCCCTTTCCAATCCATTAATGGTCAATTTTAATAAATCATTGTTTTTAATCCGCTTTGCTAAAAATTGAATGAGAGTAATTATTTTTTACTATTCTGACATGTTTCTCTTGGTACTATGTCTCATAAATTCATCTTCATATATGATTTACTAGAGAGAAATGTCCAGCAAATAAAAGAAATGATTTTGCTACCAATCTCTAGTTAAATTCAAACAATGCACACATAAAATTAATTGAGAATGGCCTATCATATATATTTTTTATTTCTTTCATATATCCATCTCTGGATGATTTATTCTTCTTAGCACCAACAGAGCTTTGAAAAAAAAGTAACTGTTGGAATTGACTTGCTTCTGAAGTTTATAGAAAATATGACAGAAAGGTTTCTATGTGATATCTCTGTTATAATAATTACATATCTTACATGTGTTGGGGAGGGAAAACTTTCTCTGCTCTTCAGAATTCTAGCTGGTCTATGAATTCTGGGTGATCTAAGAATTATATTAACATGAGACAGTTTAACAGGAGAAAAAAAATAATTATATGTGTATGGAGACCCAATAATAAAATTGAGACACAAAAGGCAACCAAGGCATGATACTTTTATACATTTTAGAAAAAGAAACATAAATTTGTGAAAAATTGACAGAACAACAACAAAAGAAAACTTTGTGTTTAGGACCTTCAATTAGTATTCTAATTCTAAGAATTCTTAAGTATTCTTAGAATTCTTAGAATTCTAAGCACAGTTTGGATTGGGATAGGAAATTAGTGAAAGTGACAAAGTTTGTTTATATAGGCTTCATTGACCCCGAATTTCCTGTCTTTAATGATAAAGATGTCTCTTTACTTCCTGGTATAGGGAGGATGCATTTTACATGGGAGATTTTTTTGTTTTCAGGAGACAAAGGAGGACCAGTGTTTTTGCACTGGCTATTAAGTAATTTTAATTTAAAATAATTAGCATGCCATTGTGGAATATTTTAGGATGGCATTCCCTAGGGCCCTCACACATGCAATTCTGCTATCTTTATTATCAAGAGAGTATGATTATAGATTTATAGGCATAAGAAATTAAACATAAACGAAAGAAGAAGAGATTATATTGAATTTGTAGCATTGGCCCTATTGAGGTGAAAAAAAATTCTTCATTGGATTCTCTTGTCTAAATACCAGAAAAGCTGTTAAAATGTGAATAAAAAGATGTAAGCCTGATGATTCACAGACCTGTACCCCTTGGGCAAAGAATAAAAATAAAATAAAATAAAATAAATAAAATGTGAATAAAAAGGAAAGTATGAAAGAGATATAATGAATTATTTATAAAAGTTAGATTTTGAAGGCAAAAGTGGAAGGTATAAGCCATGTCCCAGACAGATTCAAATTTGAGCTAAATGATTGACACAAATGTCCTAAATATACAGATAAAGGCTGTATTACTCATGTATATAACATAGCAACTTAATAATTGTTAATCTAGACCCCTTGTATTGAGATTAAGTTTATCTGAGGCCTAAATATCAGATAAACTCCGTTTTCTCTTTTCACATCCTCTCTGAAGTCTGCATGTTTTTGAGGGAAATGTGTGCTACAAATCTGCCTCCTAAGGTAGAAATCATGTCTAAACTACTTGTAAGAAAGATTTCTTTTTATTTTTTTATTTATTTTTTTTTAAGATTTTATTTATTTATTTCACAGAGGGAGAGAGATCACAAGGAGGCAGAGAGGCAGGCAGAGAGAGGGGGAAGCAGGCTCCCTGCTGAGCAGAGAGCCCGATGCGGGCCTCGATCCCAGGACCCTGAGATCATGACCTGAGCCGAAGGCAGAGGCTTTAACCCACTGAGCCACCCAGGCGCCCGAAAGATTTCTTTTTAAACTATAGTTTTTAACTTTTTAGTACCATAGTTAATCATAGTTTAAATTTTATCAGTCTGCCTCACTTGGCATATTTCCTTGGACTTAAGATAGGCATTTATATTTTTCTCTTGTTATGAAGTTGTTTGATTAAAAGCCTTTGTCATAAAGAAATCCCTTACACTGGAGAATATATAAACAAAACAACACAAAATTACATGGCATATAACTTTTTGGTAGAAGTGTGAATGTGAAAAATACAGAGAAACTCAGCAGACAGCAGTATGATGTTGAATAATGGCAATAAAGTGAAGTGGTAGCAAACACAACCCATGATTAAATAGAAACTATGGTATTGGGGAGAAAAGAGCTATAAGTGGAACAGAAAGTGACTGAGTCACCACAGTTGTGATTCATCCAATTTAGGTTTTATCTAGAATGGCATTTCAATTTCTTGTGGTGTGACTGCACCATTATTGATAGAGTTTGTTGTCTTCTTTACTTCCCCGTGCATCCTTACAATGTTTTCCTAAATATATTAGCTTAAATATGTTTCTGCATCCTGAAAAATCCTAAGTAGTGCAGTGCATGAGCAGAAACCCTTATATTCTCTCACAAGTGTAAAATGTACTGGATACTGAAGTGTACTGAGGTCAAACCCCAAACAAAATTAAGCTTTGCCAAGATAGAACACAGAGTTGCTTGTTTTTGTTTGTTTTCTTTGCTTATTTCTTGGACACTAATATTTGTTTTCCTATCTTTAACAAATGCTCTCTTTAAAACTCTAGCAAAACCACAATATTTTTCCTGTATTTGAAACAAAAAATATAATCAAGCTTTGTTTCCTAACACGGGATCATCTCTCTTGGTTGACATAACTACCAGCACATGATGATTGAGATACACAGTTCAACTATAGCAAACAGTGTAATATCCCTCAGGTCTGTCATCCTCTGAACGCAAGTCACTCCTGTCACCTGTTTCTACTCCACTCTCACCTCTATGTTCTGTATCTCTTTCCCTCTGGTTTAATCTCTCACTCTAGGCCTCCTTGCCAACCCATTCCACTTTGCCATCTGGAACATCAGTGCGCTGTTGAAAACAAAACAACATAAAATTACATGGCATCACCATATTCACTGAATGTTCTCTTCTTTTTGCTTTAAATAAAACTTTTTTCTCTCCCCTAAGGATACCAAGGTCTTACAAACATATTGAGTGATTGGAAAAGTTTTGTTCTTTCATAATGTATAAACAGAGAGATGAGGATGATGGGGGAAGGGAGGGAGAAGCAATTTCCACATTTTTCTGATTATTCATTCTCCTTCAAAAGTACCCCCTTTCCTTCTCATGCAAAGATGCTTCTTCTGTAGAAGATCAACCACTGCTATTTGACTGAAACTGTTCTTAATTTAAATACTTAATTTAACAATTTTTTAGGATCAACAATTTTTTATTACAGAATATGCTTGATATTCCAAACAATTTAGAACTTCTTAAAAAAGAGAGGGAACTGAATCATAGTAAGTTTGCTATATTAACATATCACAAAGAAAACTGGAGGCCTATCGAAATACGTTAACATCTCCATCTGAATGTTCCACGTAGCACACTTGCCGTGTGTACCTGTATGCTGGGAAACTCCTCAGTCACAGGCAAATGTGGACTATTGATCATCCTAGATCTTCAAGCAGCATCACTCTCCTGTAAACATAATTCCTACTCTCATGGGGCTACTCAAACATGGCTTCCATTTCTGCTGCTCGATGAGACTACTGAAAGTTTAAAGGTCCGCCTATTTGATGAAATGTTTCATTTTCTAGGTTTATGAGACAAAATTCACTTCTGGTTTTTCTCCTGTCTTTCTGGAACTTGTCAAGTCCTTCAGGATATCTCTGACTCCATTTATACTTAAATCTTGGTGTTTCCCATTAGTCATGTTCTTTACCCCTTATTCTCCTCACTGTATATGTCTTTATGGATGGACTCACTTAACTTAACTAGATTTAATTGTCAATTATATACTAATTGTCTCCAAATATATCTCACATTTGATTTTCCCCATTTACCTAGTACCTGCTGGACATCTTCCCTAGAAGTTCTGTATTCATATCAGTGTGTCCCAAACTAAATCCTAATCTTTTTCCTGCTTTTCTATTTCTTATTTTGGTAGAAAAAAACAAGCATATACTCAAGGATTAAACAAAAATAAAACCTGTGACTTGTTTTATTCATCTCCCACATAACCACCATCCCCACACTTCCATTCCGTATCTAATCTGAATTATTCTACCTTATCGATACATTTCTTTTAAATCATTTTTAATTTGAGTATAACTGACACACAATGTTTCATTAGAAAATATTAATTCTAGAAAATATACGCACCCTTATGTTTATCACAGCATTATTTACAATAGCCAAGGTATGGAAGCAAACCAAATGTCTAGTGTCTAGCAATAGATGAATAGATAAAGAATATGTTACATGTATATATATGTTTATGCATATTCATATATACATGCATATTATGTGAATGAATACATGTATATTGCTAGAATATAAATGAATATACAAGTATTCATATATATATGAATATTACACAGCCAGAAAAAAGGATGAGATCATTAGTACATTTTGTTTACTTGCTTGTTGTTGGTTTGTTTTTAGAGAGAGAGAGGGAGGAATCATGTAAATGAGGGGAGGGCAGCATACTCCACACTGAGCATGGAGCTTCACACAGAGCTCTTCTCATGACCCTGATCATGACCTGAGCCAAAATCAAGAGTCAGACTCTTAACCAACTGAATCACCCAGGTGCCCCAATTAATAAATTTCTTACGTGCCATGCTTATTCATCCAACTTATCAAACATACTAATATCTATTTGAGAGCAAAAGGAAATGCCAATCACACAAAATATTGGAACAAGTATGTCAACTGAGACTCTTCATGGTCTTTGTGTTAGTATTTACCAAAGAAATGGAACCAATAGGAAATACCTATTTGTAATAAGAATATATACACACACACACATATATATTTGTATATCTATTACAAAAATGTAGTATAATATACTTATATTGAGAATATAATTATATTACAAATTATATATATATATCTACATACGTAGAGAGAGACAGACAGAGATGGAGAGAGAGAGACAGACAGATGGACAGAGAGATTTATTTAAAAGAATTGGGTCATGTGATTCTGGGATTGGCAAATTCAAAACCTGCCAGCACTGGCCTGGAGGCTGGAGAACCAAGGAGGAGTTGATGCTATAGTTTCAAGGAGGGCAGTCTTGAGGCAGAATTCATTCCTTTTAGTCTCATCACAAGAAAGAATTCAAGGACAGACCAAACACAAAGGTTGAGTGGTTCAGGTGGGAAAGTTGATGAAAGTGAGAGTACACTATTGAGATGTGAAAGCAGACAAGTTCGGGAGATAGCTGTGTGCCCAGGGTTTGTTTGGGTCTCTGTCTTTTATTAACAGTTGTTAACTAAGGGGTGGAGTATGTATTCCTTGAGGGAGTGATTTCTTGGGAGTACGGTTTCATGATTTCTCTTCCTTACTCGGTCAGAGTCTCCAGCCTTCTCTGTCTGGTTTGATTCGGCTACCTGAAGCATTGTTTTTGGAGCGATGTCAGGATACATCTCTGACTTTCCCGGTGGGAGGCTAATACTCCCACTTTTCTGACATCCAGACATCCTGTTAAAACCTAAATAACTGCTTACTCTAACAATTTGTGTGAAAAAAACTACAAAATTTTTCCAAGATTCAGTTTCTCTATCTAAGAAGTGTAATCAAAGCATAGTAAAACTATAGTGCATGACAGATGAAGAAGAAAAAAAAATATGTAAACATTGACACTAATAAATGGCAAAATTTCTTTTTGTGACAATTTCAGGCAGTATAAATGACACTGTCTGACAACAAGGAAAGACATTCATGAAATTAGAAGTGATTTTCATGATTAGAAGTAACTTTTATTTACTCTGAAATCCACCTCTCTGGCTCCAGATGGAGTTGTCCTTAAACTTCCTGGGCAGGTGGTGTTCAGTACTCAATTTCCAGTACTCAGTAATTAACAACTGTCATTCAACCCAACCTAAGCTCTCAAGTAGAACAGCTATATGTTGACTTAAGTTTATTTACATAGTATTGTTCCAATTGTCTTAATTAAAGAAAAAAAAATTACCAGCTGTGAATTTTCAGTGAGAGAGTTGAACTCTGGTTAAGCCTAAAATCAGGTCCTATAGTTTATATTTGATTTCATTTTATCCCATCTTATGGGAGGAAAAAAGTAATCTTTCATATTCAAATATTTTCATATTATGTAGCTAAATGAAAATAACTATGAATATCTATTCCATCATCCCTGTTCTATTTCTGTTTTTATTGCTAAATATTGTCTTGTAGAAAATTACAGAATACTTTATAATACAATGATAATTAAAATATCAGAAATATTTTTTAAATAAACTTGTACGAAACACAGGTTATGGCTCTTAGTGCCCTACCATGTATTGAAGGAGGGCTCTTTGCCTCTATTTTTTCTCCTTAATTTCATTTCCTTATTTATTAAAAAAATGGGCTGAAATTTTCTCCATTAGAAAAAAGATAACCAGTGATACACAGATCATTGGCTATTTTTACAATAACATTTTTACAAACTTTACAGATGGCAATCTAAGGAGACACTGAAGACGATTACACTTTGAAATACAATAGACACATCTGAATTCCAAACATCATGTTTTATTTCATTAACAGCATTAAAAATTTTATTGCCAAAAAAAAAAGAGCATTGAAAATTGATGGTGCCAGTACAGTAAAAACTCAATTAACTAATATCTGACTTGCTTAGAATTCTAATTAGCCATGTTCCCCATGGATTTGATTTTTAGAAGATAATGACAAATGAGGTGGGGAGGAAACCTCACACTGAAATATACTTGAACAACACTTTAATCATGCCATTTTCCCATTCACACATCTTCAGTTAGGGTCCTTGACTTTCAGTGTCTTCTTCCTAATAACCTTGCCCTTTTCTAATGCAACTAGTCATCGTGCGAAATGCAAATCTCTATCCTCACTGTAGTTTAAAGGCTTGAAGACTGCTCTATCCTTTTAGAGTCAAGAAAAAAATTCCTTGAAATGATCTTCAGCACCCTGTGATCATCATCTTCCTCTTCATCATTACATCACACTACACAGCACCTTGCTCTTTCTAACGGACTGGCCTTCTATCATTCCTGCACAATTCTTATGCTCAATCCTGCCAAAGCAGTGTTTGGTTGTTTTTTTGTTTTTGTTCTTGTTTTTTTGTCTAGAAATCTCTTCCTTCTCCTCTAGCCTAGACAATTCCTAGACATTTTACATCAAAAAGGGTGAATCTAACACATGAATAGAATCCAACTCAATCTGTATTTCCTTATGGAAATCTTCTTTGACATCCTTTACTCAAATCCTGTATTATCTGCTCTCTTGGTACATATTTCTCTTCATAATAATTATCAGAGCTTCAGTTCAACAAGCATTTTTATGATTATTTTATTAATATATAAATTTCTTATTTATAAGTCCTCTGAAGGACCTCCAACTGCATTTTTTTCATGATATTACCTCCAGGACTTAGCACAATATTGGTACGTAGTAGGAGTTCAATAAAAATTAGTTGAATGAATACATGTATAGATTTCTCACATAAAGAAAGAGTTTCCAAAAAGAAATTAATACTCCTGTTATGAGGTGTTTTGAATTTCAGATATTTCAATAATGCTATTTGAGACCAGAATGAAAGCCATCCAGAATGCTTCCACCCACATGTATTTTGGGGACCAACTTTCATACATTGACATTAAATTTAGTAGATACCTATATCTCTCTCTACCAAGTGAGATCAAATTTGGTAGAAAAGAGAAAAAGAGTAACCCATAGAAAATCTTTAATTTGTGAGTTATAAAAAGGACTCAGAAATGGATTTCTTTTATAAGGAAGGTTGGCAGGCTGCAGGGAAAATGTACATAAAACAGACTGGTGAGTGAGGTTAAGGAAAATGGTGACCAAAGGTGAGGTGAAAGTAAAGAGGATGAGACATGAGAGCATGACCCTGGGAGCATGAATCAAACATCACTAGCTGATGACCACCTTCACTCCACACACATCTGAACTTTGTAAGACTTTGAAACAACTTCCTTAACTCTTGTGTGTAGAACCTCTGAAAACTTTATAGGGGGCCTTTTTGAACTGGTTTGTGTAAGTCAGGGGAAATACTAGGTAGAGCAAGTAATGACTTTCTCTGTGGCTACCACGGTGGCCATCAGCAGTACAGTTATTGAAGAAGAAGAAACAAGAGATATCTGTTCACACAGGAAAACCTACATACAAACACAACAAATACTAGATAAATTCAGCCACCTAATTTCTCCCATGTCTTATCAGAAATAGCTTTGTGGACTTGCCTCATAAGTATTTTGTGTACTTGCACACACACATTCACACACATGTAAATGTATATGTGCATATTTTCACACACAGACACAGATACATACTTAGACATAGATGCAGATATCAGTATAAAATATATCTTTTGAGAAGCAGAATGGAAAAGCACTAATAAAATATAATTATCTGAAGAAATTTTTGTAATATATGCCATGTCTGTAACTCACCGTCATTTACACTGAGACCATTAGAATAGACTGATTCACTTTCTGTTCTTTAACATTACTTTTTGTCCAACAGAAGCATGGACTAATGATGAAAAATAAAGTATTTGATATAGTTTTTTAAACTTTCCTGAACTTATGATTTTCTGAATTTTGTAGTTTAGGTCTGAATGCAAAGAAATGCATAATTATATATATATTTTAAAAAACATGTATTTACTTGAAAGCCTCCGACATTTTGCTCTGATGAACAACAATTACTAGTTTAAGAGTTAGATTGATATATTTGAAATTTCAGAGTTTTATGATCATTTGTTCACTCAAGTAATATTTATGGATTGTCATTTTTATGGCAGTCATATTTATGGCTGATAGAAAATAGGTAAAGTACTGTATTTTTAAGGAGTATCTACGTATCGATCAAAGTGTTCTAAGTTGTTAGCAAGATCATGACAAATACTTCAAGAATTTAGTCTTAGATGACTCAGAGCAGAGGGCATCTGCATCTATCCAAAACGATCAGAACACTTTCACTGAGGTAGCAATTAACTGGGCCTTGAAGAGTTGGCATGATTAGTGAATGCAAAAACTCTTTTTTCAGGTATAATACATTGTCGGACCTTAGGAAATAAAATTGCCAAATGTAGTTGAAACAGAAGTGAATGGTTGAGAATCACCTCTAAAAGCTATATCTCCCAAGAAACTTTCATAAGACCCAGGTGTTCTCATCTCCAACATTGGTTCTGGAAACTGAGGCTAAGGGTCTTACATCTATATCTCATGAACATGTAGTCAGTCAAGAGTAGCTAGTTAACAGCAAAAAAAAGGGAAGAAGTTAGGGATGCCTGGGTGGCTCTGTTGGTTAAGCATCTGCCTTCTGCTCAGGTCATGATCCCAGAGTCCTGGGATCGAGTCCCACATTGGACTCTTTGCTCACCAGGGAGTTGCTTCTCCCTCTGCCTGCTCTGCTAGCTGTTTCCTCTGCTTGTGCTCCCTCTCTCTCTCTGACAAATAAATAAAATCTTAAAAAAAAAAGGGGGAAAAGAAGTTAAATCTTCTGACTTCTGTTTAGGATGGAAAATGTAGAAAAATAAAGAGGGATTTCAGAGTCAGACATTTGGCTCAGACATTTGGCATGATGCTCAACTCTGTTACTTACTGGTTGTATGCTCTTAAGCATCATATCTTATATCTCAGAGCTTGGTATCTTTATCTGACAAATCAAAAACAATGTACAGTAATATTTGAAAGAATCATGGAACATAGTAAGGGCCCAAAAAATCATTGTAAAAGGCCACTGAATTTCTACAGTCTCTATTTCCACATATGAATACTAACACCACGAAAATTTTGTTAATGAAAGAGGGCATTATATATATATATATTTTTTTTTTTTTAAAGATTTTATTTATTCATTTGACACAGAGAGAGAGACTACAAGTAGGCAGAGAGGCAGGCAGAGAGAGAGGAGAGAGGAGGAAGCAGGCTCCCCGCCGAGCAGAAAGCCCGATGCGGGCCTCGATCCCAGGACGCTGGGATCATGACCTGAGCCGAAGGCAGCGGCTTTAACCCACTGAGCCACCCAGGCGCCCAAGAGGGCATTATATATTAATTAAACAACACACATTTTCCCATACTATATAAATTCAGTTTGGCAAGGACACAAAATTGTACCACAGATTATTTTCTTTATCATTTGAATGTTGTGTTAAATCTTGTTAGTTATTTGTTTGTTTGTTTGTTTGTTTATCTATATTTATTTATTTAAGAGAAAGAGAGAAAGAAAAAGCATGAGCAAGAAGGAGCAGAGGGGCAGGGAGAGGGAGAAAGAATCTGAAGCTGATTCTATGCTGAGCGCGGAGTCCTGCGTGGGCTCAGTCCCATGACTGTGAGATCAGGACCTGAGCCAAAACTGAAAGCCTGACGCTCAACCAACTGAGCCACCCAAATACCCCTTGATTTTTTTTTTTTTTAAAGATTTTATTTATTCATTTGACACAGAGAGAGAGATTACAAGTAAGCAGAGAGGCAGGCAGAGAGAGAGGAGAGAGGAGGAAGCAGGCTCCCTGCTGAGCAGAGAGCCCAATGTGGGCCTCGATCCCAGGACCCTGGGATCATGACCTGAGCCGAAGGCAGCGGCTTTAACCCACTGAGCCACCCAGGCGCCCGATTTTTTTTTTTTTTGAAGGAGATTGGTTAAAAGATTGAAGAGAGCAGAACTGAATGACAGTACAGTCGGCACTTGGCTTGGAATCATTGGGAAGGCTGAAAGTAGTGATTTCCTGGCCTTACTCAAGTAACTCACAGATGTAAAACTGGCTGTTTGTTCAATTAAAGAAAATATATGACTACATATGGATGGTTTTCTCTTTATCTGAATTTTTCCAATGAATATGTGCTACTTTCATACCACAGGGGGTAAAAGTAGATTTATTTTTAAAATAAATCTAGTTTATGAAAAAAAATTATCATCACACACACACACACACACGCACACACATACCTCATACACACCTCACACACACACATACATACAGACACACACATACCTCAGCTCCCCAAATGCAAAGACAGATACCCAAGTATACAGAATGATGATTCAGCAGAGCTTTATACATATTTCTCTACAGGAGAAAAAAATTAGTTTTCATATTTCTCTTGACAAATTTTCAAAAATTCAGTAAGATTCTATCAAGTCTTTTCTTAAAATTCTACTAAAAGTATTATTTTTAGTTCTTATATAATAAGAATATCTGTCTACAAATACTAAAATCTTTTATTTTGTTCTATGAAAATAGTGCATCAAGCAAGAAGAAATAGCTAAAACTTGAAAATACAGACTAATTTAGAAAGGAAATATGCATTTGAATATCTTATCTAATCATATATACATTGTTATCTTGCATTGAACCCACTTACACACCCACACACACATATCCCCCTATGTGTGCATGAATTTATCCTTGCATCATACATATAAAATAAGTGTTTCTTGCTCAGTTCTTATAATTTCAATTTTCATGTCTGGGAGATATTTAGGTATGAAATAGAAGATGTCCTCTTTTGCCTCTCTAATAATTATGATTAATGTGCAAAAATTTAGTTTCCTTAAAAATATTATCAATACAAATGATCTAATTGAGGCAAAAAAGTATAGCTTGAACATCCTATTCTATTTTTTGAATTGGGACCCTCAGAAGATAATCCCCTGAAGACAACTGGAGTGACTTTTCAATCTGAGAAAGAATTTATTTTGAATATTTGTTGATTCCTGCTTTTAGTCAAATGCTCTGCTACATGAGGAGAAAGATGATTGAAGTTTCTGGGATATACATAGTATTAGTTTCACCTTCAGCAAGGCTGACCAAATCTTGTAAAGTGAAAAGACTTTAGTCAATCTCTTACCTGTCACTTATATGAAATATAATCATTTATTGGTGAGGGTATAGCTGAAGAAGAGTATCTCCTCACCATTATGTGTTTACTCTTGAAGGAACAGGAATGGCCCAAACTTAAAACAAAGCAAAACTCTAGCTTGAGACTCAGAAATTTCTGATGATAGTCTGGTAATGAGTGTTTCTTAACTTTTCTTGGTCTTGATTTATTTATATTTTATCACAAGGGCTTGAAGAACTGCTCAACCCTCTTTAGGGAATAATTGACATTAAAATCATATGATTTAATATGCAGGGATAGTTTGAAGAGCACAAAATGCCATACAAATGCACTTCATGTCTCTACTTTAAAAATAATAGTCCAGTTCTATTCAGCACACAATAGTCTACTCCAAGACAATTGCATTTTGTTCAAAATGTACACTAGAGTGTATTCTGAGGTTAAAAAGCAGAGGTAGAGAGGCTCTGCTAAGCCCTGAGATAGAAGAGATACAATGTGGTTGGTGAAGGGGATAGTTAACCATAGAGATAAAAATAGAGCTAATTACAAGTAAATACAGGTAAGAGATTTTTGCAAATAAAAATAAGTGTTCCTGACAGTGTTGAATCAACCATTTTAACAGGTGATGAGTTTATTAATATATTTGGAGATTAAACAGAGGCTAAATTGCCACTTGATGGCAGTAAAAAGGATTCAAACTTCAGATGGGTATGCCATTCTGATTGTAAAAGGTTTATGGAAGACCATTATAATCACTGCATTGTTTACTATTTTGATTATTTATTGCTGTATTATAAGCCACCCAAAACTTAGTGACCTAATACAATAATTTCTTCTCACAATTTTGTAGGAGAACCTCCAGGCTACCACGGTGTCATTCGAGGTGCTGGGAAGGCTGGAAAGTACAAAAGAACCTTCTCACATAATTGGCAGCTGGTGGTGGTCAGCCCCTGGGAGGTAAGCTGAGGCTGTTTACCTTCCTATGTGTCTTTCCACATGACTTCTTGGGCTTCCTTGGACAGAATGATGACTGAGTTTTAAGAAGGTGTGTTCCAACGGGCCAAAGGGAAAGCTACAGAACTCTTAAAACTGTGATGCCAGTGTTACGCAGCATACTTCCAGAGCATTCCATATCAAAGTGAGCCAGCCCAGGTTCAATGTGTCAGGAAAATGCACTAGGGCTTGAGTTCTGGGAGCGACTATCATCCGGGACCATTTTGGAGAGTGGCTACCACACACATAGCATTTCTTGTTGGAGGAAAGAAAATGTAGTAACAGACACAATTTTAAACAGAAATTTTGGAAGGCAAGAAAGAAGCCCAGAAATTATTGAAATTAATTAAAAGATTGAAAGTTAAGTTAAAAATGGGTATCAGAGCTTAAATGTGTTAATTTGTAGATTTTAGTCTCATAGAGGATATGACTGAACGCAGGTTAGTCGACTTTAACAGATAACAGCATTTACTATGTGCTAAATATGAGACGAGTTACTGAAGTAAGAAATCCTGCCTTATATAATCTCCGTATTTGCGAAACTTCCTGAACAATTGGAACTCAGATTGGAAATTAGATAACAATAGCACAATATAAACAATAATAAAAGATGGATAAAGTACTTCGGGGAATATACTTGAAGTGACCAGAGGGACAGGTTTGATCTCTTCTTCGAAAGGTGAGTGTGACTGGTTCGAAAAATGGGGTAAAGGAAGGAACTAACTTTTCTGATGTGCCTACTTTGCTTCTTAAATCATTCCCTCGCAGAAGATACTCTAATGCCCATTTTATAAAAGGAAGAAACTGAGGCTTAGACAGGTTAATTAACTCACCCAAGATTAAACCTATCAAGGAGTTTTGACTCCAAAATCTACACTCTATTATTCCACACAGCTATATAGTAATAAAAACAAACCCAAGTGAGTATTGATTTGGAGCACACTGAATGGGAAACACTTTCATGATATTTAGTACCCCTGCCATGAACCTGATTGGATAGGTATCATATAAAAAGTAACGGTGACATCTATACATCATCTCTAGAATTCCTCAGATCACCTCCCATGGGCTTCTGTAACAATTTTCTGTACAGGGCTATGCTAGGCCTGCCCTGCTGAGCTGTTTTCTCCAGGGGGAAATGTCCAATAAATAGGAAGATGGAAATGCTGATCTATGGCTCAGGATGGAGTGATGGGCTAGAGATATATATTAGAGATCAGAAGTGTTTAGCTAGAAGTAGTAATTGTGGACGTAGAAGTAGCTAGCAATAGTAGCAACAGAGCAACAGCAGCAGCAGCAATAGTAGTAATGATAATAATAACAGTAGTAATACTAAAATTAAAAGTAAATTGCAAAGCACTCTAATGATGCAGGGGTATCCCCCATGCTAGTCTACTGCTGGGAAATTCTTCTGTGCTTTTCTAACCTTTTGTTAAGTAAACATTATACTACATTTGTGTCTTAGCTTAGACAGTATATCTATTCAGTGTTTTTTCCCCAATTTCTCCACCCTGGGGACAATTCTCTTATATTTTCTTAAAGCATCATATCTTTATAGGAGAACCTTTACAGAACCAACCATAATTTCTTTGTTCAAATATTTGATTTATTCATGTATCACTTTCTATTGCAAAAGCTCTATTAAGGCAGTTTTTTTTATTGTTGTTGTTGTTTTGCCATTCTATTCCCAGCTTGTACTCAGTACCCAGCATACAGTAGATATATGTCCACTGTAAACATAATGCTGACCGATATCAACTGGTAAGCAGTGAATTGAGAAAAAGGTGCCCTTGAATGAGGCAAAAGAAAATGTTATTGTCCCCTATAGTTAGAAGCCTTTCTCCACAAATGTGTCATTTTTAATGTATCTGTATTCACATGCTGATAATTTCACTAAATTGCTTTAATCACACCCACTTGCAAAACTATTGCATAATAGCCAGTAGTAATCTTCAGTAATTTTATTATTATATATGTTCTTAAGAAAAATATTTTTATGCAACTGTGTAAAAAGACCATTTCACAAGCCAAAGAGGAATTAGACATTGAAAACACCAGACTTGAGAATCCAACAGAAATCAGCATATTCATTAATTAATGAGACACTTCCTATAACTTTCAAAATATAGAAATTGAGATGCATCATTGCACATGTCAACTTGAAGGATATTTTGGATGATATTAACATTTAAATTAGTGAATAATTAATAAAGTTGTTCAGTCTCCATAAAGTAGGAAGACTTCACCCCATCATTTGAAGGCTTGGATAGAACATAAAGAATGGCCTCCCTAAGCAAGAGAAAATTCTCCAGCACACTACTTCAGACTTCATCTGTGCCATCACCTCTCCTGAGTTTCTAGTCTTCAGACTAGAACTGCCATTGCTTAGGGTCTCCAGGCTATGGCCCACTCTGTAGATTGTGGAATGCCAACCTCCAACCTCCTTGGTGTGAGCCAAATGTTTATATTAAAACTGTCTCCTCTCTCTTCCTATATATATATATATAT
>LNAC01002214.1:12369-29151 GCA_002007465.1 Ailurus styani | reverse complement strand
AATTGAATCCGTTGCTTTTCCGTATTTCTGAAGTTCCGCAATGTTCAGCAATCTTGAACTTAATTTTTTTTTGACTGGTTGGTTTTTTTTTTCCCCTTGGTCTTCTGGGGGAGGGGCCTGTTGCCATGATTCTCAAGTGTCTCTGCCTGAGGTGGATTCCCACCACCCTCGCCAGGGGCCAGGCTAAGTAATCAGCTTGGGTTCGCTCTCGGGAGCTTTTGTTCCCTGAACGCTTTCCGTCCTGTTGGAGGATGGGACTGAAAATGGCGGCTCCCAGTCTCTGACCCGGAGAAGCTGAGAGCCTGGGGCCTCAGTCCTCAGCGCGCCTCAGAGAAAAGCAGTCCCTCCCGTCTCCTGGTCTCCGGCTGTGCTCCGAGCTCACCCGGCCTGTGACCGAGTGTCTCTGTCTCTGGCATGGCCCCATTTAGAATCTCCAAACCCGGCAGATTCCTGCAGCCACTCCCGCACCGCTCCTCCCAGAGGAGGAAGGTGAGTCTCTCTGGGTCTGCCGCCCGTGGGGTCCCCGCTCACAGATCAGCAGCCTGGCTGCGCTTCAGATCACAGCCCAAGGTAACCCCGAGCTGAGAGACACCTCAGCTCAGCTCCATCTCTCCCGCCGGCTTCTCTCTGAGACCTGGGAGCTTGGTCGCACTCAGACACCCCTGGTCTTTTTGTGTCCCTGTGGGTCCTGAGACCACACTGTCCCTGCCGGGGCTTCACCCCCCGCTTGGCCTCTGGGGCGACGTCCCTCTGTGGAGCCAACTTCTAACAGTTCCGAGTCTGTGCTCCGCTGCTGGCTCCCTTGCCGGCAGCCGGCCCCTCCCCCCGGGGTCTATCTTCCGGTCGCCTCAGATTCACTTCTCCGCACATCCTACCTTCCAGAAAGTGGTCGGTTTTCTGTTCTTAGAATTGCTGCTTTTTTTCTCTTTGATCTCTGGTAGAATTTGTAGGTGTTCAGAGTAGTTTGATAGCTCTCTGGGTGAATTCCTGGGACCTGATAATAATCGGTCTCCTACTCCTCCACCATCTTGCCGCTCCCCCATAGTTCTCTTATTTCTGCAGTAAGGAATTATCTATACTGCTTTCAAACCCAGTATCTTTAGAATCACTGTTTTGAATTCTAATTCTGACATCTTATTTATATCCATATTGATTAAATCCCTGCCTTCTGTTTTTCTTTTGGGGTGAGTCTCCCCATCTTATCATTATGCCCAGAAAAGAACAGATGAAAAAGAAAGAAAGTACAAAAATAGCAACATCAGAAGAATACAAACAAACCATATGAGAAGACAACAGAAACAAAATAAAATAAGAAAAAACAAACAAGAAATAAAACAGAACAAAACAATAAATTCCATCTCAAGCGTATTTTGGTCTCTTTGTTGAAAGAAACTAGACCTCAAAATAGGAAAGAAAGAAAAGCTTGTATATATACAAAAATAAAATAACATTCAATGAAAGGAAACCAAATTAAAAATATATGTGTTATGGCTGCATAGCCATGAATGGTATTATGCTGAGTGAAATAAGTCAATCAGAAAAAGACAATTATCATATGATCTCTGTGATATGAGGAACTGGAGAGTCAGGGCGGGGGATTGTGGGGTGTAGGGAGGGAAAAATAATGAAACAAGATGGGAAGGGGAAGGAGACCAAGCATAAGAGACTTCTAATCTCACAAAACAAACTGAGGGTTACTGGGGGGTGCGAGGGCAGGGATAGGGTGGATGGGTTATGGACATCGGGGAGGGTGTGTGCTTTGGTGAATGCTGTGAAAGATGTAAGCCTGATGATTCACAGACCTGTACCCCTGGGGTGAAGAATAAAAAATAAATAAATAGTATATATATAAATTAGGGAGGATTTTTAATTTATTTTTTTAAAGATTTTATTTATTTACTTGATACACAGAAAGAAAGTACAGGTAGGGGGAGTGGCAGAAGGAGAGGGAGAAGCAGACTCTTCAGAAAGCAGGGAGCCCAATGCAGGGCTCAATCCCAGGACCCTGGGATCATGACCTGAGCCAAAGGCAAATGCTTAACTATCTGAGCCACCCAGGCACCTCTAGGAAGGATTTTTTTAAAATGAATTGATAAAATAAGAAAACAGCTGGGGAAAAAACCCTGGAAGATTTATGAATAAAATAAAACAAAAACCCCACCATGAATGCTATATACTTTTCCCCAAGAGCTGGATTTGCAGTTCTCTATGATCAGTAAACTTGGTGTTAGCCAGGTATTCCTGCCGGCCAGGCTCAATGTAAGTGGCTCTGGATTGCACTCTGTTGCACTGTTTGCTCCCTGATGGCTTTCAGCACTGATTGGGGGATGAAAATGGAGGCACCATGACTTCTAGTCCCAGGGCTGAAAGTTCACTTGCCTGACTCTTCAGTGAGTTCTCATAGAAGAGCAATCAGTCACTCTTGTTTCTCTGGCTTCCCTCCTAAATTTATGTTCAACCCACCTGTGAACAAGTGTTTTTATCTCAGGCACAATACCTAGTTTTCAATGTCTAAACAATACAGACTCCTGCAGTGGACCTGCACCATTCTTCTGGGGAGGGGGGATTCTTGCCAGGCTTCTGTCTTTTGGTTGGCTCCTGCCTGGAGAGAGGTCACCTGACTGGGGAGCAGCTCATGGTTTATGGCAACACCAAGTGGAAAGCTGGGGCCTAGACTTGCTGCATTCGTCTCACTTCCAGGCTGCAATAGCTGGGAACTCTGCCGCACTCAGGCACCATTGTACTTTTCATGTCACTGGGGATCCTGTGACCACAGTGTCCTATCTGAGATTCTGCCCCATTTTGCCACCTGAGTACCTTTAAGCCATGGATGTCCCCAACTGTATTCGACTTCTGAGCATTCTGATTTTGTGCTCCCCTTCTTATTATATTTTCTGGTAGCCTGCTCCCTCCCTTCCATGGTTTATCTTCCATATATCTTCACACCTCCCACCTTGCAAAAAGTGGTTGCTTTTCTATTTGTAGAACTCAGCAATTCTTTTCTCAGGTCTCCCATTGATCTTGCAGGTGTTCAGAATGATTTGATAACTAGCTCAATTCCAGGGACCAGATGAAATTAGGGTCCCCTACTCCTTTGCCATTCTAGCTCCTCCCCTTTAAATATGAGTCTAAAGTGATTCTATTTAGTTAGTAGAAAAATACCCAAAAGATGCATCTATAACCACATCTGAAGGGGAATGAATACATAACTATATATGGAAAAAACATTATAATCTTCAGAGAGTAGCTCTGAAAGTAGCTTTCAAATGCTCCCACAGGGAGACTCAGGTTTGTGGACAAATCCTAGGGCACTGTTTGCAACCTGACTTGTTTCTTTGGGATTCAGGAAGGTTGAGGCAAAATGTTGGGAAATGGAAAAATAAGCATACTAACTGATATTTTATAGAAAGAAGAAATACTGTGTACACCTGTGTACTTCGTATTAAAAAACTATTTGGACCCCACTTCCCAGCTGCCAGTGGAAAGCTGTGTTGGTGGATGTCTGCTCTTGTATTGTGGAATAGCTGCGAAATTTCAAGGGACCTCATCTTCTATCCAGAAGAATCCATTTGACATTGTCTCACCAGTAAGAAAAAAGAGAGTGCAAGTATTTCTTTCATGTTCCCCCTAGTTGCTCTGGGCCAGAAAGCCAACATCTCTTAATTTCTCTTCACCCTTTTCTCTCTCCTTTCTTTCAAGAACCTAGCCAAATCCACCCTATTCATATGCTTGAGATAGCAATTTGTATTTTCCTCTTTCTTCTCTGCTACCCAAAAAAGAGTCACCTTGAATTTCCATTCTTCAGATAAATCTTTAGTTCCTACAACCTATCACTTCTCTTAATTAGTATTAATGGACCCCTTTGTAAAATAATAGCCTTACCTCATTGACACATGTGGACTGGTAGGGCCAGACAGAGAATTATCCTGGCATAATGGTTGCTTAACCTAATGCCTGATCTAAGATTATATTGTACCTTGACATAATTTCAATAGAGACAAAGGAAGTTGAAAACAAAGAGCTTAAACTTTGAGTAAGGGTGGATCTGATTTTAGGTATGGCTCTGTCACTTATTAGCTGTGTTGTAAACTTGGACAAGTCATTTAATGTCTCTAAGTTTCTCATCTGTAAAAGATGATAATCTACTTAACTATATGAATTTGTTGAGTACCTAACCTGGTATAACATGAATGCTCAAAACCGTGAAATATTGCCCCAAAGAGGGACAAATGGCTGGGTTATTAGCTCTCTCTAGTCATTGAATAGTCAAATGTCTAGGATGTCCATTACCTGTCAAGATAGTGAGTCAGTCTTTGCTCTTTCACTGACTGAATCTGAGATTCTCATTAGTATATGAAGTCTTCCCACTTTATCAGAGGGTAAGCTGGCTCCTCTGTTCTGACCTTGCAGTCCAGACTGAATTCCAGACTGTGTTCTCTTGGCTCCTTCTGACTGCAAGACCAATCATATATGCATCCTGACTTCTACATTAGAACTTTACAGTACATTCGTTAATAAGAAAAATAATTAGAATCATGATCTTAAAAATGACAGACCTGGAGACTTCTTTTATGATCTAACATGATTATGGTTATGTTGGATTAAATATATGTTCTCCAGAAGTTCTACACTGCGGTAGACACAAAATTGCCCCTCAGAGATGCCCATATCGTATTCCCTGGATCATGTGAATATATTACTCTACATGACTAAAAGGACTTTTCCCTGTGTGATTAAGTTAAGGATACCGAGAAGGGGAAATTATTCTGGACTATCCAGGTGGACTGAATGTCATCATTAAGGATCCTTATAACAAGGACACAAGAGGATCAGAATCTGTAGTATGAGATGTGTGACCAAAGGAGAGGTTGGAGTGATGCAAGGAGGAACTGAAGAATGCAAGCAACTTGCACAAGACGAAGACAAGGAACAAATTCTCCTGTACAGCTTCCAGAAATAACAGCTTGGTCAATACCTTGATTTGCATGCATAAGACCCATTAGATTTCCTGACTTTCAGAGCTATAAGAAAATAAATTTAGTGTTGTAAGGCACTAAGTTTATAATAATTCATTACAACAGGCATAGAGAACTAACACACTCATATATTCAGGCTTTATAAATTATGTATTCAGAATTGCTTTTTTTTAAATTTTATTTTTATTCTTTGCCCAAGGGGTACAGGTCTGTGAATCATCAGGCTTACAAAAATGTTTTATTTGATTATAGTTGGCTCACAGTGTTACATCAGTTTTAGGTGTGGACGTAGTGATTGGACATTTCTGTAGTTTATGCTGTGCTCACCACAAGTGTATCTACCATCTATCATGCTGTTACAATACCATTGACTATATTCCCAATGCTGTGCTTTTCATAATTGTGACTTATTCATGACATGGCAGTAAGCCTTTTATTTTTTTATTATTATTTGCCCCAGGGATACAGGTCTGTGAATCATGGCAGTAAGTCTTTATCTCCCACTCTCCTTCACCCATTTTGCTCATCATCCTACTTTTCTGCCCTCTGGAGGAAATATATACACACATATGTTGTTTTATGTACTTATACATAATTATTATATATATTATATACATATATACACACATACATGTATATACATAGTGTGTGTGTATATATATACATATATATACGTATACATGTGTATATATATCTGTGTGTGTACACCTCACTTCCTCAAAAAGCCGAAGCTGGAGTCATCATCACAGTTCTAGATTTCAAGACTAAACTACAAACCTCTAGTGATCAAAATAGTGTGGTACTGGCACAAAATAGATGCACAGATCCATGGGACAAAATAGCCCAGAAATAAACCTATCATATGGTCAATTAATGTTTGACAAGGGGAGATAAGAATATACAATAGAACAGCTTCTTGAATTGTAATTCCTGGCAGTCTATTTTCAGTTAGTTTTGGGAATCAGTTTTAGGGATTAAGTATAATCCAGTCAGGGTTGGGACTGGCATTTTTCTGAAGTCTGCTCTCACTCAGACATCCCGATCTCACGTGCACGTAGGTTACCTATTGCCAGGAGGATAATCTGCTGTTCATGGCGGCAACTGATCATAGTCCAGTTATTTCTAGATTCATTGCTGCTTTTGATTATTTATGCTATTTGTGAATAATGCCCCATCCAGATAATTGAAAATTCTCTGCCCGAGCACTCACTGTTTTGGAGAATTCAGAGCCTGAAGGTTTTGCTACTCTGCACGTATGGTACTGCCTTCAATGCTCAAATAACTTTTATGTTCCCAGCAAGTTGGCTTATTCGAGAACCTGCTTCATTCTGGGTAATAATAGCAAATATTTCCTGAACACTTTACTATGCCAGTCAAATAGCAAGCTGAGTGCTTTTTAAGTTCATTCTGCTTTTGAGTTCATTCTCCTCATTCTTACTCTGAGCTGAGTACACCAAATACAGAGTGTACATATGAGGCTAGGAGAGTCGGAGAGGCTGGGAGTTTGAGCGGTTCGCTCAGCTAGTGCACCACAGAGCTCTACTCTGAAAGGAGGATGCGTGACTCTTGAGCCCATGCTTCTCACCCATAATGATATTCACTTTCATTTTGGAAATGGCCCAAGATTATTCTCAGAAATATAGGTAAAGTCAGCATTTCCCTTTAACTGGTAGTGGAACAGGCAAGAGTTGGGAACCATTCACTGCAAAAACCACCCATCTATGAACTGTTATACTTTTTCCTGGAAACACTCTACTCTGAAGCGAGGGTCTCTGGGTGACTGGTAAATGCTGGACTCCTTTCTGTTTCCAGGATGCTGGATTCACCTCCCACCTCCCAAAAAACTGCAGATGATACATGATAAGTGTTTTAGTGATCAAAATGCATTAGAAAGAGTTCCTGCTTATGTCCAATGGAAATTCAGAGAAAATGTGTAACCTACAAAAAGAAGGCACTTCGACTTTCCTCAATTCAATTTCTGGCCCCATTTCGCTAACATGTCAATGCTCCTAACCTAGGTTCAGTTTATAGGATAGCATTTATGGACTCAGGAATTCTTTCCTTTTGGATTGGAAGATTCCTTTTCTTCAGATTTTAGAGGGTGTGATGCTAACACAGTGGTTCTCAAGCAGGCAGGATTTTGCTCCTCTAGGAACATTTGGCAATATTTGAGGATTTTTTGGTTGTAGAGGGTGGTTACTGTAAAGTAGTAAGTTCTGGCACTTAATATGTGTTGAGACCAGAGGAATGCCAAGAAACATCTAAAGTGCACACTACAGTCCAAACCCCAGAGAAGTTGAGAAACTCTGCTCTGCTTTGAGTGAGAAAATGGATTGTGGCAGAGAATATCTTTCAGTGTACTTCAAATCCTTCTGCCAGTTGTGACATGCAGTGCAACCCAGCAGTGTGTCACTGGTTCTGGAATGTGAATTCTTGTTTTCGAAATGAGTGGAGGCTATGCATTGACCAGTAGGTGGCATTCAAATTCCAAGGCTGGTGTGCAAATGACACAGGCTAAGAAATAAATGGAACACTCTGAAATGTGTGTATTTAGTATGTGAAGATACAGTTTGTCTTTTTAAAAAAATATATGATAAGAACTTTTATTTCCTAACATAGGCTCTATGAGAAGCTTCACCCTTCTCCAACCCCCTCTTCACCTTTATGATTCAGCTCCTGGACAAAATGTTTACGAGAATTTGTACCAGAAATCTCAAACTTAATTTGTAAGGGGCTAGATAGTAAATTTTAGGATTTGCAAGGCACGAGGCAAGTTGAGGATATTATGTGGGTTCTAATAGAAGCATTTTAAAAAAGATTTTATTTATTTATATGACACAGAGAGAGAGATTACAATAGGCAGAGAGGCAGGCAGAGGGAGAGGAGGAAGCAGGCTCCCCGCCGAGCAGAGAGCCCGATGCGGGCCTCGATCCCAGGACCCTGAGATCGTGACCTGAGCCGAAGGCAGAGGCTTTAACCCACTGAGCCACCCAGGCACCCTATTATGTGGGTTCTGACATAACAAGAGGAAGAAGTCCTGCTATAGCTTATCCCATTTTCCCTGGGTGACTGGGCTTGGGCATTGAGCAACCTAGTGCCCAGTTGTTATCTGTCAGAGAACTCTTCCCTCTAGGGTTGGGGCCTGATGTGAGGTGGAGTAAGGGTGGGATTGTGGGGAGAGATTAGGAGGTTGGGGTGGAGAGGTGGGATGGGGTTTGGAGGGAGAGCCATGCTACCTTGTTTACTTTCACTCCCTGTTTCAATGACCACCAGGTTCCAGCACACTCCCCCTCTCCTCCTGAAGAGTGAAGGCATCTCAACATGGGCAGCTGGAGGGTCTGGGCTGCTCACTGCCCAGCAGATGCTAGTAGCAGAGGCCCCAGTGCGTAGGTGGTGATCAGTATGGGCCCTGAGCAGCAGTTCTGGCCCCAGAGGCAAGTTCCTGGGCACAGAGAGAGGTATGGGGATGGGGAGTGAGTCTCTGGCTTGTTTCTTGGTTCACAGTGCCAGTGTGCTCCAGCAATGTGTGTGGGACACACAAACAAGTGCACGGGTCTGGATTTGGCACTCCTTGGTTGAACCATATGACAGATACTCAAGAAGTCATATTTTAGCTTCTTAAATTATATATCTAATTTATTGATGTACATCTGAAAGTATCATGGGGAAATGTAAAAACCATCTGACACCTGTGCTAACTGTCCAGGTGAATTGATAGAGAAGATGTGTACATGTGTATATATGTTTATATATAATAAAATAGGATGAGATCTTGCCATTGGTAACAACATGCATGGATATGCATGGACTCTAGAGAACCTTATGCTAAGTGAAATAAATCAGATGGAGAAAGACTATGTGATTTTATTCACAGGTGAAATCTAAAAAACAAAGCTAAAAAGCAGCAACACACCTGTAAATACAGAGAACACACTGATATTAGCCAGTGGAAGGGAGGTGGGGCCTTATGCAAGAGGGGCAAAGGGGGATGTGAAGTACAGGATTTTACTTATGGAATGAGTAAGTCATGGGGTTAAAAGGCAAAGCATAAGGAATATAGTCAATAGTTTTGTCACTGTTTCATGACAGGTTGTAGCTACTCCTCTGGTGAGCAAAGCATTAAAGTAATACTTGTCAAATCAGTAAGTTGTATACCTGAAACTAATGCAACATTGTATCTCACCTACATCCAAATTTTAAAAAATTATATGATAAAACTGTTTTTTCCCTTTTCTCTCTTCTTTCCTCCTTCATCAGCCCACTCATAGCCCTGCTATTTTTTAAATTTAAAATCAATTAATTAACATATAGAATATTATTAGTTTCATAGGTAGAGTTCAGTGACTCATTAATCATGTATAATACCTACTGCACATTCTATCACATGCCTTCTTTCATGCCCACCACGCAGTTACCCCATCCTCCCCCGCCGCTGCCCCTCCAGCAACCCTGTTTGTTCCCTAGAGTTAACAGTCTCTTATGGTTTGTCCTTCTCTGGTTTCACCTTATTTTATTTTTCCTTCCCTGCCCCGTCTTTTTTTTTTTTTTAAGTGAAGCAATGGTTCAGGAAATTGGGGCCAGGGGGAAATTAGGATAGGAAATTTGTAACAATCCTTGGAACTGACTTATTTTTAAAATTTGAACAATTCAGTGACCCTTAGTGTATTTGTAAAACTATGTGACTACTACCTTTCTAATTCTAATACACTTTTATCATCCCAAAAGAAACCCAGTGCTTGTTATGCATTCTGTCTCCCTCTCTCTTTTCTGTAGCCTCTGGCAATCATTCATCAGCTTCTGACTCTATCGAGTTGTATCTTCTTGATATTTCATGCAAATGGAATCATGCAATATGTGGCTATTTAATTCGACTTATTTCACTTAAAATAATGTTTCAACGGTTCATTCACATTGTAGTATGTATCAGTACACATTCTTTTTTATGTCTAAATAATACTCCATTGTATAGATGTACCACATTTTGCTTATCTACTCATCTGTTAATTAGCGTCTGAATTATTTTCACCTTTTTGCTGATGTGAAAATGGTGTGAACATTCCTATGCAAGCATTGGTCTGAACATGTATTTTTAATTATATGGAGTGTTTACCTAGGAGGGTAATTACTGAGTCATATGCTATTTCTACGTTTAAATATCTGTGTTACTGCCAAAGTATTTTCATAGTTGCTGTACCATTTTCTGTTCCCACCAGCAATGTTCCAATTTATCCATATCCTTACCAACACTTGCCATTATCTTTTTAGAAGGATAAATCTGTCTTACAGGATGGCTCACTTTGTATATGATGTGACATCAAGCTCCAATCCATTTTTAAAATATGTGAATAGCCCATTTTCCCAACATTATCTATGAAGAGTCTCTCTTATTTCATTAAATGGTCATTACACCTTATCAAAAATCAATTGACCTTACGTGTATAGGCTTATTTATAAATTTTAAGGGAAGAGTATGAGAACATGTATCTCAAAACATACCCGTTTTACATAAGGTTTTTTTAAAGTTATGTTTAGGAAACATCAGACAGCAGAAGCTATATAAACAGAGTAGAAGACACCCTTTTCTAGGGAATATTTACCTTTATAAAGGAAATCTCCATTTATACTTTTTGCTCCAGGAAAAGAAGGGTGACTAAATCACAAGAAACCTTTACCACAGAGAAGGCATGGACTTAAATCTACATAACAAAATACCTTTGTTTATTATGCATTTCCCAGTGAAATAATAACTGTTCCCCTACTCTCACCCCAGAATCTTTTTTTAAGAGGAGATAGTACTTAAGGTAGAACAATATGCCATACTGGGGAAGTACTCAGTTTAGGGCTATCTCCCATGTATATATTAGGTATACATGTTAATAAACTCTCTATTTGTCCTTCTACTTATTTGTGGTTTACTACAGAGGTCTCAGCCAAGAGCTCTGAAATGTTGAGAAAAAATTATTTTTCCTCACCTAAGTTTGATTTGGTTGAACAATATATGTATCTTTATGCTAGTACCTTACTATCTTGATTACTGTAGCTTTGTACTAAGTATTGCATTCAAAAAGTGATCCCTCCATATTGTCTTTCTTTCTAAAGATACATTACACAAATCAAGTATGCTTGCAATTCCCTATGAATTGTATTGACCTATTTTTCTTACTTTCTCATTTTTTTTAATGTGTTATAAATTCTGTAGGTGTTCTCTGTGTGGCTACTATGAGGATTACATTTCATGTGCTTAAATTGTGAAGTATACTTTAAATAGACACAAACTAAATCACATATCAAAACTTCACTCCTTTACTCACCACTACTTTGTTATTGATGTCACAAATTACATATTTTACAACAATTAACATACATTTATAATGTTTTTGTGGATTTTTTTTTTAAATCCTGTTGAAAATATAGAGTGGGATTACAAGTGATAATTACAATAATACTGATTTTTATACTTTCCCATGTGTTTAACTCTACTAGAGATCTTTAAATATTAATACGGCTTCAATTTACTGTCCAGCATCTTTTATTTCATAGGTCTCATGTTTTTAAATTCACAAGTTTCTTCAGCATTTCTTTTAGAGCCGTTTTTGTGGCAGTCCACTTGCTGAGCTTTTTTTGTTCGTTGAGGAATAACTTAATTTCTCTCTCATTGTGAAGGGCAGGCTTTACTGATGTAGAATTTTTGTTAATTTTTTTTCCTTAAGCACTCTAAGTGTATTGTCTCACTGCCTCTCGCTTCCTAGGTTTCTGATGACTAATCCATAGACCATTATTGGGATTAATTTTTGCAGGATGAGTTGCTTTTCTCTTGCCACTTTAAAGAATTTCTTTGTCTTTGTCCTTTGTTGGGCAGGATTTTGCCTTGGTTGCTTTTAAAATGTCTTGACTTCTGAATATTTTCATATCCTATTCCCATTCTTCTGTGACTTTAGTAATTCTGTTTTATTCCTCAAGTCATAATCTCTTGGTCCAGGTATCTGCAAGTCTGTACTCCCATGATACATTCTGGGATAAATGCTCATTCTCTCCTGTTTCTTGTGATTTCCCAGCTTGAGATCTAAACTATATCACTTTTCCCTATCTGAACTTTGATCAAGCCCTCTCAGAACTCTGTACAAGTTTTCTGAATACAGAACTCTGTATTTCCTCTGGCAGCCCCCAGGCATGTTGGAATGTTGCAAATAAAGCCAACTTTGATCCCTCCAATTAGAACAAGGCTGGTTATTGTTTTCTTCAGAATATACCATGTTTCTGTGGGAAAGGAGTGGGTAGGATGTGCAAGGGTAAATAAAAATACCACATTTCCTACTGTCTTAACAGAGCTCTTTGTTAATTGGACATTCATTTGGTCACTGTAGACCTCTGGCTATTTTCCAGAACACTAGTGTGTTTTACATACACACATACATGCACACACACAGACACACATCTCTGTAAAGTATAGATATTTAATTTATACCACTATATGTATATAGGGAATATGGCTTGAGCCTTCCAGTCTGCCCTTTTTATGATGGCCCAGAAAATCACAAGGGCAGATCCTCAAGATGCAAGATAAGGTCCTTAATCATGACCAGGAAGGCTGTTCATCCAGCACTGATTAAATTATAAGTCAAGGAGACATTTTTGATTGTTGTGTTGAAGCACCTAGATTTGAGGTTGCTTGTGTTCCCTACTAATGTATCTATTAATTAACTGTTGCTAGAATTGTACTCTTTATACAAAGATTCACATGTCAGACCACTCCGGTACCCACACTGTGAATAGGCGAAGCTGAAAATGATACTTACTGAGTATTGAATTATTTGATTATTATCACATACGTAGGACAAAAAGTAAGGATTCTAAATTGCTAATTCTCAAATTTACAAACACTAGTTGATAAAACACTAATATGAAAATAAGTCTAATGCAAGACATTCAATCAATATAGATGAGATATTAAGAAAACCAAGGAAAGGAACGAGTAGTTCTCCTAGTGCATGAAGTCACAGAAGGCTCAAATACTTTATATAGGATTTGTGGTATTTGCAAACTGCTAGGAGAAATGGATAAGTGAACACGGAGAGTTTCTGTAAGATTTTGACATGCATTTTGAGTGGTGAAAAGAATTAGAGGAGAGTTGACATTCATTCTAATATTTCAAAGGAAGCTGGATCAAGTAATACAGCGTTACCTAGGAAAAGAGGCACCGGTACTTCAACACAAACCAAAAAACATTGAGTACCTGACAGTGAAGGTCCTTCAAGAATTGCAACAAGGATACAGAAAGGAGAGTATAAGGGCACAGATTTTGTTTTATTTTTTATTTTTTAAAAAAATTTTATTATTATTTGCCCCAAGGGTACAGGTCTGTGAATCACCAGGCTTACACCTTTCACAGCACTCACCAAAGCACACACCCTCACCAGTGTCCATAACCCATCCACCCTATCCCTACCCTCCCACCCCCCAGCAACCCTCAGTTTGTTTCCTGAGATTAAGAGTCTCTTATTGTTTGTCTCCTTCCCCATCCCATCTTGTTTCATTATTTCCCCTTCCTACCCCCACTACTCCCCGCCCTGCTCCTCAAGTTGCACGGCTTTTGTTTTAAATGTGCTTTCAATCTATTAGAGGAATTTATCCTAATGACTATCACACAATGTCAAATGAGGTAAACATCAATAAGATATCAAGTTGATTGACTATAAGGGACAGAAAAATAACATGAAAAGTAACATAGGAAGATGCAAGAAAAATGGGTAAATCTTTACACAGAACATAAAATGTCAATATTGACTTTAGAGGAAGTGCCTGGCCTGAGTATGCTAATGACGGTACATGAGGGTCACAGAAATAATCCCTTTTGAAGGATTTCTTCAACATTTTGAACAAGCACACTCCTATGGGAATAACTAAATGACTCCAAAACGTGATCATTGTTTCAGGGACAAGAAAATGGATTTATTATCTTGGTATGTTTGTTTAAGAGTGGAGTCATATAATTCTAATAGACTCAACTGCATTGAAATTTCTACTCCTGATGAAACTGCCTAGCTTCCAAAGAATTCAGAGAAGAACGTGGTGTGCTTGAGTTTCATTAGGGTACCATGTGGTAATTGATAGGCAATTCCCAAAGATGTTTTGCCAAAGTAGGGCCACCTGCCATGAACTTCATGATTTCCAATCATTTTTTGCATCACAGTGATGATAACTGTACTCTCCTTAGTATGTGCCAAACTCTGGATTGAGGATTCTTTGACAACTTCTGCTTGTGAAGCAGCTTGAGGTGAAATATGGTGGCCACGCTTAGAGAGATCATTTCCTTCCTGGTGATCTAGGGGAAAGAGAACACAAGAATTGTTGTATTTGTATTTCCAAATGCTGGGTGGTTCACAAATGAATGGAAATATTTTCTTTCCATTTTCCCCCTTTATCCCCACCCCCTTTTCCCCCTCATATTTGGGGTTGAATTCATAGCTCAGAAGCCAACTTAAGAGCACATTGAGTAAAACTTTGAATACTGAAATTTTATTGTGAATTTGAGATTATGTAGAATTTCTCCTCTATTGGCAGTTTAGAATTATTGATGTCTATCCTCCAATTCATCAACTTGTCCATCCATCCATCCACCCACTTGTTCTCCTGCCCATGGATTCATCCATTAATCAACCCTCCCATCATCTTTACATTCATCCATTTAATCAGCATCCACTATAAGCTAGACATTTTTCAGGGTTTATATTTTTTTAAAATTTCCAAAAATAATTGGAATACAGTCTTTATTTTAAAGACCAGACATCACAGTGAGAAAAATAAATTTATCACTTACAACATCAAGTAAAATGTACGAAGCTATCAATTTTATAAGCTCTAGGGACATTACTTCAGAGGTGTAATTACATTACACAAAGTCTTGAAGAATGAACAGTCAGCTACAGTGAAGAGCAGAGGCTCTGTCTGGGACCTGGCACATATCCATAATGGAGACAACATAGTATACAAAGACAGAAACATGTAAAATATGTCAGGGTGCCCTGAGAAGCTCAAAATGGCTGAGGGTTCAGCAGAAAAGATAGTCAGGGGTCACATAAGAAAATATTTGTGTCTTAGAGAGGGAGTTTAGATCTAGGTTAGTGATCTAAGGCCAAAATGATCCTTCACAGAAGAGAATGGAGATTGGATGTGCATGTTAGAAAGAGTAATCTATGGACCACATAGATGATGGGTGCAATGAAGCAAGACTTCCTGGGACACACTGCAGTAGTCTAGGGTATAGCGGCTTAGGTCAACAATAAAAAAATGAGAGATGAAGGAGAGTTTCTGAAGTTATAAGGAGAGAGTAGAATGAGAGGGTGACTGTGGGCTTCTGGTTAGGAGCTGACGCCCACAGAGCCATTGAGCAAAAGAGAGAATACAGGTTTGTGAGCAGGTAGATAGGGATGGAAGATAGTAAGTTCAGGCTGAGTAGAGTTGAGTACACACCATTTCTGGGAGAGCCAGGAGAGATGTCAAGAATATCTATTTATTTATTCACTTACTAAAATATAGTTGACATGCAATATCATGTCAGTTTTAGATGTGTAACAAAATTCTGTACATTACCCACTGTTTACCACAGTGTAGCTATCAACTGTCACCATGTAAAGATATTAAAATATCATTGCCTATATTCCTGATGCTGTACTTTTTGTGCCTGTGACTTATTGTTTTATAAGTGGAAGTTTGTGCTCTTTACTTATCTCACCCATCCCTTAGGGGTTAATATTCAAAATATATAAAGCATGCATACAACTCAACATCAAACAAAACTCCAATTTAAGAATGGGTAGAAGACTTGGGTAGCGATCTATGTTGTCAATTTTATTTTATATAAGCAGTGCTACAAAAAACATTCTTGGAAAGGCATTTTTTTGAACTTGCTGTAGTAGTGTTTTCAAAAGAATTCAATATAAATGGAACTTTAAAAGGCTTAGAAATTTGTTTGTTATGGACATTGAGGTACATATGGCAGTGAGTGTGGTGCATAAATGATAAATCTTGGATCACTGAAAAAAAATAACAATAAAAAAAAGAAATTTCTTTTCTTTATTTTTGCCTCTAGGGCAGAGTTTATCATTTTTTCCTGGATAAAGAGAAGCAATACCCAATGTAGACAGCAGAAGAATAGTGAAGAGTATTGAAGTTGAAAAGCAAACCCAGGCAGCCCCATTCTCTTAATTATGACCACGCACCTCCCACTTTTCATCTTATGTGGCAGACGCATGACAGGGTGGGATGAAGAGGTACCTTGTGGGACCCAAATTTAAATGGCACCAAATACACAGTTGTCAATATAAAAATATTTTAATGCAATAATTAAAAAATAATGTAAAAAGGACATGATCAACAAAATATGAAAATTTTAATAAAGAAAACACCTGACTGTGCTAGACTTTGTAGAACTCCATCTTTATTGAAAATTTTATTATTTTGTTCGTCATAGATATTTTATATTCACTGATGTTCAAAAATATTCCATTAACACACTATCTTGATTATTGACATATTGATACCTCCTTGAAGGGAAAGGCATCTACTCAAAGGCATCTACAAATACCTCTACTATTTGATAAAATATCTATTTTTTTTCAGAAAAGCACTGATTGAATAGTCAATGACTTTTCTCATACCCTTCCCTTTGACATCTTTAATATGAGCTAATGACACATTTATTTTGAGTACCTAGTAGAAAAAAAATGCATTTGTAGATAGGAAATGTAAGACTCCTCTAGCTCCATTTTATTTCTTCTTTCGTCCTGTTTTATAAAGACAAGTTTAT
>LNAC01002213.1:0-29627 GCA_002007465.1 Ailurus styani | reverse complement strand
ATTCACAGACCTGTACCCCTTGGGCAAATAATAAAAATAAAATTAAAAAAAAAAATTCTTCTAACCCCGAGAAATGAACAGAAGCCTTCAAAAATGACAACAGGACACAGCAGATTCTGAGGTTTGGAGAACTGCTGCCCAGGTAAATTGTACTGTGACATAACGGTGGTTTGGTAAGGTTGTCAGAACAAGCAAATAAAAATACAGGAGGCTGGCTAAATTTGATTCTCATATAAACAACAATTTTTAGCATAATCATGTCCCAAATATTGCATGGTATATACTTATACTCAAAAAATTATTTTTATTTGAAATTCAAATTTAACTGGCTGTCCTGTGTTTGGGCTTTACTCAAAATCCATTGGACAGTAGTGCTTCTATGAAGGAATTCCTTCTCAGTATTTCTCAGTGAAGTAATACAATTTTTTTCTAGATCCCTAAAAAAATCATGTTGAGATACTAGGAAGAGTAGTTAAAAATCTTTGTCAGTCTCCTTTGAGATTAAAACATAACAAGCAACATTGTAACATTATAGGTTTGAAGGAATTCTTTAAGGTCAGGCTAAGAGCAAGAGGAGGAAATGCTGACACTCGGAGTTTAAGGTCAAGGTCAACAGGCTTGGAACAGAACAGGAGTGAAAAGAAAAAAAAGCTGT
Organism: Ailurus styani; assembly: GCA_002007465.1. Lineage (NCBI taxonomy): Eukaryota > Metazoa > Chordata > Mammalia > Carnivora > Ailuridae > Ailurus > Ailurus styani. Next base: position 28,972 of record LNAC01002213.1, on the reverse strand, counting down.
TGTTGTGTTATGAGTGTGAAGCAAATTATGTCAGCATACTGACTTCTTTAGCACACAATTCTGTGTAGTACTGTTTCTCTATCTAGGACATCCAAATGTTATATTTTTTAACACTATCCAACAGTGCTTGCTAAGGCTGAACAGTATTTAAATATTTGTTATAAGCTACAATTTCTTGTAAATATTATATCCATACTAACAATTAATGAGCCCCTCAGTGGGTCTACAATGATCCTGTCCTCTTGATATACATACTTTTGTGTAATCCTTTCCTACAACATACTAGAGTTGATCTGTATGGTCAAGAGAAAAGGGCAGAAGAGGTGGTATGTCACTTTCAAGATTGGTTATAAAAAGCACTTCAGCTGCATGTGCTCACTTGCTCTTGCACTCTCTCTTTCACTCTTTCTGTCTCTTGTTCTCACTCTAGTTCTCTCTCATCACCACTACCTAGCTCTGGGGGTAAACCACATGTGAGGAAGCTTAAAGAGAGGCCCATGTGGTGCCATACAGACTATAGGTTCCTGATTCAGAAAGTAATTACAATCTACCAAAAATTCCACTATTGGAAAATGGAAGAGAAACATGGTTCAAATATTTCTTTATCAGGTGAGAACTGGATAAGGAACCTTTGGTCTACAGTGGTGCATGACTTATTTGACTAGAGGTAGGGCTGCTCAAATCTGGAGAATGGAGACACATTCTGGAGAATGGAGGCACAGATAAACTCAATGCATTATTTCTTTTCATACGCTCTGTATCTAATCACATCTGCTTTATGATTTAGAACTTCTTAGCATTTTGGGGCGCCTGAGTAGCTCAGTCATTAAGCATCTGCCTTCAGCTCAGGTAGTGATCCCAGGGTCCTGGGAACACGCCCTGCATCAGGCTCCCTGCTCAATGGGAAGCTTGCTTCTCCCCCTCCCACTCCCCCTGCTTGTACCCCCTCTCCCACTGTGTCTCTGCCAAATAAATAAATAAAATCTTTTAAAAAATAAGAAGAATTTCTTACCATTTTTATTCTCATAGAATATGTCCCGACTCTGTGGTGCTTACTCTTGAATATCCACATTCCAGCTCCTTCCCAGGGATTTTGCATATCTGATAAATTCTCCTGATCCCAATATCATGGAAGGCAACTCAGGGGTTTTGATGCATAAGCACTGGTTTGAGTCAGGGTCCTGATCTTTATTAGTTATGCCACTTCACACCTCTGGTTCTTTGCCCTATCGTTTGTTAGATGGTGATGATAATATTTCTCTTATTGGTTATGTGAAAACAGAAAAAAAATTAGTGAAACATCTGCTAAATAGTTCCAATCAAGAGAATTCCCGGTATTGTTTTATCATTTATTTTTATCTTCATAACTAACTTCTGTGAAGTTAGTACAATGTATTTTAATATTATATTTAAGTATAGCATTCATAATTTCACAAACTAAAAGTTATGCAGTGCCTAGGTTAAGAAATAAAACAATTCTGGGGCACCTGGGTGGCTCAGTAAGTTAAGCATTCAGCTTATGATTTCTGCTCAGGTCATGATCTCGGGGTCGTGGAATGAAGCCCTGCCTTGGATTCCATGCTTGCATGGAGGTTGCTTGAGACAATCTCTCCCCTTCTCCCTCTGTCCCTCCCCATGTTCATGCACACTCTCAAAATAAAGAACAGTTCTATTATCATCCCAGAAAGTTGCCCCATCCATGCCTTCTTCTAATCATAAATCACATCCTCCCCAACAATACCACCTATCATTTCTAATATATTGATTAATTTTGCCTGTTTTTAAGCTTTATATCCACTTTCTAATCCCCCAAATCTGTTAATATGTTACACGACTAAAGGAACTTATTAGCAGATGTGATTAAGTTAAGGACTTTGAGATGGGGTAATTGTCCTTGGTTGGTTATTCAAGTGGGCCCAGTATAATCACATGGGTTCTTAAAAGCAGAGACCCTTTCCTGGCTATGGTGAGGAAGAGACAGAGAAAGAGAAAGACACACAGAGAGAAAAGAAGGGAAAGATACAGAGTAAGTGACAGAGAGACAGGCAGAGAAAGATGTGACGAGGGAAAAAGGGTGAAAGAATCCAACATTACTGGCTTTAAAATGGAAGGAAGGGGAAATGGGCTAAAGAATGCAGGATACTTCTAGAAGCTGTGAGTGGCATGGGAAGGGATTCTAACCTAGTGTCCAGAAAGGAATGTATTTATTTATTATTTTTGCCCAAGGAGACCTCTTTGGATTTTTTNGTGTCCAGAAAGGAATGTATTTATTTATTATTTTTGCCCAAGGAGACCTCTTTGGATTTTTTATCTTTTTTTTTTTTAAAGATTTTATTTATTCATTTGACACAGAGAGATTACAAGTAGGCAGAGGCAGGCAGAGAGAGGAGAGAGGAGGAAGCAGGCTCCCCGCTGAGCAGAGAGCCCGATGTGGGCCTTGATCCCAGGACCCTGGGATCATGACCTGAGCCGAAGGCAGCGGCTTTAACCCACTGAGCCACCCAGGCGCCGAGGATTTTTTATCTTTTAAGGCACTAAATTTATAGTAACTTGTTTTAGCAAAAACAGAAAACTAATACAGGTCTATCCCTAGAGCAAAGATTTGCTGAGTCACTGGGTAAGCTTATACCTAACTTTATTGGAAACCATAACACCTCTCAAAGTGGTTTTATTAGTTTTTACTTTTACTAAGATTAAGTACATGAGAGTTCTAGTTCCTCTACATCCTCTTCATCTTTTGGAATTTTTGTTTTTCATTTCAACTCCTCCGGTGAAATCCTTTTGTGATTTTATTTTGCATTTCTCCAATAACCAATGAAAGTAAACACTTTTCCTATGTTTATGGGGCATATGGGTATCCTGTCTTGTAATGTGATCTGGTCACCTATTTGTCAATGTATTATTTTCTTTATTCAATTCTGAGATTTTTTAAAATATATTCCAGATATCAGTCATTTTCCACACATAGTATCACAAATATCTTCACTTTTTTTTTTAATATCTTCACATCTTATCTATCTGTTTTGTCTTTCACTCTCTTGCTGGTTAATAAAGACAGAGGAAAAAATTAAGACATTCTAAATCTCTTCAGCTACTATTTAAGAAAGCTTTTCCTATTCCAAGATCATAAAGATTTACTCCGATGATTTCTAAATCTTTTTTTTTTTTTTGCTTTTTTTGCTTAGACATGCAATTTGTCCTAAGGCAAAAGTTTTCATGTTCTATTACAAATAAGAAAGTTCAAGTGAGCAATGGAGATTTAAACATCAAATAGGAAGGAGGAGAATAGCTTGGATTTTGGTCTTCCACCTTACTTGTACACACTGTCTTATCTACTGACCTCACGGAGTCTTCCTTAATATTCAAAAATCAAACTGATCTTTCCCTCCCTTAGGCCCCGCAATTCTCAACATCACTCCTGAAATGCATTTTGTAACAAGTGTAGATATTGTATGCATTTGTGCTTGCCTGCCCTGCTGGATTGTTAGCCCCTGTGATCAATGGCTGCTTCATTATTCATCTTTATGGGTCTCACAGAGTTAGCCCAGCACAAAACTAGTGGTGCTCATTACGTGGCTGTTAAAAGAAAGGAAGAATAACCATTAATTCCTCTGCTTTACATCTATATTTTACACAGCAACAATGACATGCTATATGACTCAAAAAAGTCATTAAAAAAAAACCTTATTATAAATAATAGTTCTCTGTCATTAAAAAAAATGATCTGAAAAGAAAATCCTAAATGAAAAAAAGAGATGTTTTTAAGTGACAGATAACCATGAGAATAGGCGTGCTAACATTTTACAGTTTTCTGTTCTCAGAAGGTTCATTCTTAGTTACTTGTACTTAAATTAAAGAGCATATCAAGTTAATGGAGCCTGTTATCTTGAACTACATTTTATGTTGTCAGCATCTTTAGTTAGAATCCCTTTACAGACTCAGGCTGCCTTCAGAGAGCCATTTGTGTTGGCTAAAAGTGCCTTCCCAAGTATTCTTTCTGAACGGTTCTTTTTCAAGCTCAAGATAAGATGTGTTTCTCTGTTCTCTTGTGCCTTTAGCGGTTTTTCTCCCTAAATTACTGTTCCCATAACTATATCATTTTCTACCATTTCTAATAAACATTTATAACAGTGTTTTTCTAACATGCTATTCATTGGCCATTGTCATACTTCATTAATTTGTTAAAGTCAACATGATAGCTATGCAACATGATTAATTCAAATTACCACTTGGATTTATTTTGTTCTACTCCTACACACATATATTCTTGGTGTTTTAAGGATCCCTGCCCAACTGCTACTCCATTGGGAGAGTGGGAAAACAAAAGATTTGAAGTGAGGTAGACACTGGGTTAAAAAATTCTAGCTTTGCCACTTATAGCTTCTGTTCTTGGACAAAGTAACTTAACCTCTCTTAAGCTCTGTTTCTTTATTTTTAAAATACAGGATTGTTATGAGGACTAAAAAAGTATACTCATGCAAAGTGCATAGCACAATGTCTGCAAAATACTAGGACCTCAATAAATATTAGTTCCCTATTCCTTCCTGCGGAAACAAAGTTTAAAAATGATTAAAGGATTTTAATTGACATGTGAAAATGTACAGGAGGCTAATAGGGAGCCAGTGAGAATTCCTGAGAAGCAGATTATTTTTGATCAAATCTGAGAACAGAAAGAATATTCTGGTGACAGTGTAGAATAAACATGGCAAAATAAGATTTTTTTGGACTAAGCACATACCATCAATGGGTGAAGAAGTGGGGATTACTGGAGCAATGATGAACTGGTGAATGCCTGCCTTGCCTATATATGTTGAAATTCTGATGATCAATATTAAAATTCCTTTAATTTTAATTTCTTTAAGAAATTACAAAGACCCAGAACAGAATAGCTGCTGCCACAGGGATAAAGAGACCAATCCCTATAAGGACAAAAGAACACATACCAGAATAAATTAGTTGCTTTAAAATTTAAATATCATAAAAAGAATCTTATTGCAAATGCTTGCCAAGAGTTAGCTATTGAACCTATCTCTTCACATAAAAGAATCTAAAATACATCTTTTGTTTAAGTCCTGATTCATAAATATTAGAAGCCCTTAGGTAACCATTAATAAACATACATAGTTTCAAAAATATATTTAAATACAGATGTTATGTACTTAAGTGATATAAATTATATGTTATAAATTATAGACAAATCAATCCTTTTAATTTCATCATGTAATTTTTACTGTGAAGATCGTTTTCAGCTTTTTCAATGAGAATCACAAAATTGCCCTACTAATTCCTCAAAAAAACAAGGCAGATGCACTGATGGATTTTCTTGGTGGGGTGGATAATGCTATAATTATGAAAGGGTTGTTCCTCACTCATAAAAGCAGGTTTAGAGTTAACCTGAGGGGTGAAATCCAGGTTTTGGCCATGTAAGGTTATTAAAGAGCTGATTTTACATGCTGAGAAGAGCTGTATTTCTTTGGCTGAAATCCAATTTATGGATTGGTAGTATTTCCTGAAATTAATATTTCCTGAAATTATTCCTAGCCTTTATAAATAACCACCATCAAATACATACATACCATCTATCCAGAATCAACATTGTATAATTTCTTTTACATACATTATTTATAATCCTTACAACACTACTCAAGATAATTCTAACATATTCCTTACAGATGGGGAGACAAACACATATGTGTCAAGTACACTGTATAAAACCTGATCTAGGGGTGCCTGGGTGGTTCAGGAGGTTAAGCATCTGACTCTTAATCCCACCTCAGGTCTTGATCCCAGGACCATGAGTTTAAGCCTGAGTTAGGATCCATACTTGGCATGGAGCCTACTTAAAAAAACAACCAAACAAAAAAATACCCGATCTCTTTTCCTCACAAACTCTGAGCTTATGAAAACTTCTGCTTTATTACTCACAAACATGAATTGATGACACGATACTATGCCATAGTTTTCTGGTGTAGACATGGATGCCGGGAAGCATGGGCAGTCGTTAGGCACCAATATCAGCCTTTTTCACTAAATATAAAAAAACTTTTCTTAATAAAATTTCACAATATACATAATAACAATTTTAGGCTATCCATACTCAACGACCCAGAAGCTCCACATATTGGAATCAATCTAAGGAAATAATCAAGGATGGATACAATGGATAATACTGTATTGTATATTTGCAAATTGCTAAGGGAGAGATATTAAAAGTTCTCATCACAAGAAAAAATTTGTAACTATGTGTTGATGGATGTTAACTAGACATAATGTAGATATCATTTCACAACATATGCATATATTGAATCGTTATATTGTAAGCTTAAAATTAAAATAGTGTGATATGTCAGTTTTACCTAAAAAAAAAAAAGATAAATACAAAGAACAGCAAATAAGAATTTTTCTAAGTAGACTCCATGCCCAGCATGGAACACAATGTGGTGCTTGAACTCATGACCCTGAAAAATAGACCTGAGCTGAGATCAAGAGTCAGACACTTAACTGACTGAGCCACCCAGGCACCCCCCATAAAAGGTTTTTAACATACGGCTACTTATAACTCCAAAAGCTACAAAGCAACTTATGCAGCCCCAAATCAGTTAAGATAACTGTTCTACCACACATCCATATGATGCTGTATCCAATCATTTTAAAAGAATATTTATAATTAATATATGAGGAAGTGATTATAGAATAATGTTATATAAAAAGAAATAGAAGGTAAACTATGTACATAAGATGGTAAACACTGTGTATGTCTATCCACATTTCTGCATCTATTTATTCCTTCTTTCTCTTTCTCTCTGTCCATCCATTCATTCATCCATCCACCTATTATTAATAACAATGTTGTTTGTTAAAGATAATGATACTTTTTTAAAATTAAATTCTAATTTATAATTTCACTTTTCTGCTTTAAACATATATTGTTTTTAGCTTTAAAATAAAATCCACAATACTTTTAAAAAGAATAGCTTTTGCCTGTCATGTTCCAGATAGACTTTCTTTGCATAGTTTTAGGGATTTAGAGCCAGAACATAGCTCAAATTTGACCAAAGGGAAAAACTCTTATCCTGACTGAGGCAAGAGGGTAAGGAGAATAGGTGGGAAGACACAAAGCTGAAAAAGATTTGAAGGAAAAAAATGATAGTAGGTGGTAAGAATCTTCTTTGGTTCGAATAGATAGCTCTTCTTGGAGGAATGGGGGTGAGGAATTGTCACTTTAGATATTTATTCTGTGACTAAATTAGGGTTATGAGTATTAATAGTAATAGTAATTAGTAATAGTAATTCCTACTTAAAAATTTTATAAGCTTTATTTTTATTCTTTATTGGCAAGAACTACTAGTTGTGGCAGTGATCTAAAATATAACATACTTAGTTTATGTGCATATATAAAGTGGTGAATTTCTTAATATAGTATAAAATGTATAAAGGTTTTTAAATTCTTGATAGGAGAAATAAAAAAGGGAAGGTATCTAAAATCTCCTTGGTAAATACTCCTTAATATTTTAGTAAAGAAAATTCCTGGCCTGCAGTACAGAAACCTACTAATGCTTAGTTCCAAATTATGGTAAATTGTGGATAATGTTTTAGTGACATGTCAGAGCTATCTCAGAAAAAGGAACATATTCATGCACATGCTAAAGCCAGCTTGTATGACCTCATGAGAGCCAAATGTCACATTTTCAGAGACACTGTAATCTGACTAATAAACACAACTATCATTAAAAATATTTATAAACTTAAAGCTAAATTATGTTAAAAAACAGACTCTTGAAATTACTTATATCTGTTGTTTCTCTATTCTGGAAACACTGTGTCATGATGTTCTACTACAAATCTCTTTCCAATTCCACTTTCAGTAAGACCACACTGGTAACTTGAAATCAATAATGGTGGAAGTATTTATACTATGGAAATAAACCAGCAAATTCTAAATCAGGACTTCCATTCCCACCTTCACTGGAAATCTGGTTGTTAAATATTTATAAGCAACCACAGAACATATTATTTCTTCATGACATCCTCTTTTTTCCCCTCCAGGCATGTCCAAATACAATAAGTTGTATTTGGGTATCATCCACTTTTTCTACACATACATCATGGAAAAACAAAATGCAATCAATCACAATTTATTTTATATTTATTGATTATTTGATAATATGCTAAGTGCTATCCAGTGATATTGATGCCGTAGAGGATAAAAGGACAAATAAAATATAGCTCTTGCCTGCCATTATGGTGAGGAGAGAGGGAATGGATAGATATTTAAGCATGTACTGCTTTTTTATTGAAGGTAATGTTTATCTATAAATATTTATTGATATTTAAGATATATTCATAAACATTCCCCTTCATTTGCTTCTCATATAAACCTTGGAAAATAAACAAGTAATTTAGTATTGTGTCCACTTAACCCATGAGAAATTCAAGACATGCCCAAGGTCATGGAGTGAGAACAATATAGAGATAAAATAAAATCCAATATCCTACTCCTTTACTCTAGGTCCTGTGCCATTGGTGTTCTCTTACACTATTAAAATTAAAAAGAAAAAAGGGCTTCCAAATTCCATGCACTAGACTCAGTGAAACTATCTGGATACACTGAGCTTTTTTTCAGGAAAACCTCAAAGGCCTGTGATGGCAACCTTAAAATTATTGGCCTATTTTATGTCACATAATCATACAGCGATTCTCTAACTGTGGACCCTCATCAATCCATAAAGCAATATAATATTACACTTGAGATGTCAACCAGGACAGATGGATTGACAGAAGACACACACACTGCTACCCCCGAATCTGTGCTTCAGGTGCCTGGGACATTGATGGGCACATGTAGTCTGTGATTCAGAGTAAAAGGCTATAAAATGAAAAACTTTTTTTTTTTTCAAAAGAAAATCCTGCTGAAAGAGACAAGAGGCATCTAATGAGGTGGAGGATGAGACAGGCTTAAGTGTATGAGGAGAATTACAGGAAAAAATTATGCTTGCAGGGTGCCTGGATGAGGCAGTTGGTTAAGCGTCTGACTCTTGGTTTCCACTCAGGTCATGATCTCAGGGTCCTAAGATCAAGCCCTGCATCAGGCTCCCTGCTGCCCTCTCGCTCTCTGCCAGTCCCCAGCTCACGCTCTCTGGCTCTCTCTGTGTCTCTGCCAAATAAATAAGATGAAGATGAAGATGAAGGAGAAGGGGAAGAGGAGGAAGAAGAAGAAGAAGGGGAAGGAGGAGGAGGAGGAGGAAGAGGAGGAGGGTTTTTCTTCATGGATTCTCCAATAAATAGTATGCTGCCATTAAGCAAAAGAAGAACTGCACTTGATTGCAGAGGAGGAGGCAGTGTAAAAAGGAAAATGGAGATGTTCTAAGTAACGATTCCTATCTGTAAAGTAGCCTTGTTGACTTTGTCCTATTCAGGTCCCTCTTCTATCCCTACATTATCCTCTTTTCCTTTAGCTCCAAAATTCTGTTCCACGACCTACAGAATATGTGGTTCTCATCGAGAACTGAGCCAATATTAAGGGGTTAGTATGCAGAATGTTTCAGTATGTGGTAGCAGGATATGATGTTGTTCACTGCTAGCCAGCCAGACAGCAAGCTTGCACAGCATAGTGGTGAGGCACAGACTTCGGAGCCTTCCATGGCTTACCTTATTTGAACTGTTTCCTCATCTGAAAAAGGGACTCATATGTGTACCTATTTTGCAAGCATTATATGAGGTTTAAATGAGTTAATAGGTATAAAGGGCTATAATTGTGCCAGAATATAGTCAGGGTCATATAAAGTATATATTTATATATAAATATAACTCTATATATTTTACATCTATAACATGATCAGTATCATATAAATCATTTTATATATATCATTATACGCGTGTGTGTGTGTGTGTGTGTGTGTGTATCTCAGATCAGTCTAAAGTACTGCAGAAATCACAGCTAACTAAATTGAGGATCTAATCTGAGTAAGACATAGATATTTTCATGTAATTTGCAGTAGCCATTTAAACTGAAACTTGGACTTGATCTAGTCAATAATTTCATTTTGAAATTAATAGGAAAGTAAGAATCTAATGATATTTGCCTTTGTTTTTTAGAGACTGGTATTCTGACCTATTAGTCATAGGGCCTACAGACTTCAGATAAGATTTATCCAAACTTTTTGGATAAGGTCATTGTATTAGTTATTAATTCTGAAAAAAAAACCCTAAAAAAACAGAGTGACTTAAAACAATAATTCTTTATTACTTTTCACAGTTTCTGTGGGTTAGAAATTCAAAACAATATGACTGGTTGTTTCTGACTCAGGATCTCTTATTAGGTTACAGTAAAGGGAATGTCTCAGACTATGGTCATCTGAGAGCCTGACTGGGTCTGGCGAACCAATTTTCAAGGTGGTTCACACACAAGGGTGGGAAATTGGTCCAAGTATTTGTAGGCTTCAATTCCTCTCATATGGGCCTCTCCGGTGGCTACTTGAGGGTTTTTAGGGTCATAAAGCAGCTCCCTCAGACACTGCAATCCAAGAGTTAAAAAGGAAAGCTGCAGTGCCTGTTAAGTCCCAACCTCAGAAGTCATAGTATCACTTTTGTCAAACTCTGACTCATATGCATCACCTCTGATATAATGTGGGTGGAGACCATATAAAACCATGAATGTCAGGAAACAAGGGCTATTATAGGCTATTAGAGTCATAAGTTATAATCATTTGTCCTGTAGAGCTGACATGGACATTTGGTCCACCAATCAGATCTATTTATACCATAGGATATTATATTCACTTCTTTAACAATATTTATTGAGAACCTATAATGTGTCAAGCAAAGTGCTACATGCTTGTTTCCCTAAACTGAAGATAGCAAAACACTAGATGCAGGGATATAGAGAAGTTTATGCTTTGCTAATAACCCAGAAGAGTTGGTGATGTAAAATAATCAATAGTGCCAATAGAGACATCATGTTCTCTCTTGGCTTTGGGTAGGTGAAGTCAGTCTCTCAGATTTTGAGTGACTCTAAGTAAATTTATAAACTTGAGTCTGCACACATAAGGAAAGAACCATTTCTTGGAACAATGGTGATCCCACCAAGTCAGAAATGTGTCCTAGAGTTTGGGCTAGAAAGGCAGAGAACAATTATCATGTTCATTACTAACCTAGGAAAGTTAACGACCATGACTGAATTCATGGAGATGTAGTATGCAAAAAGTGAAGAAAAGAGCATTTGTATTTTTTTTAAGGTTTTATTGATTTATTTGACAGAGAGAGACAGCAAGAGAGGGAACACAAGCAGGGGAAGTTGGAGAGGGAGAAGCAGGCTTCCCGCAGAGCAGGAAGCCTGAAGGAACACTTATATTTTTAAAGACTGTTGTATGAAAGAGAAAATGAACTAGTGTAGTTTAATAAGGATGATTTTAGGGCTATTTGATTAGGCAGTTGCCTTGTCTGGGAAAGCCTAGCTGGTTGTTTGTGATCGGTGCTATTAAATTTCATTTTCTTGGATCCAAGTGCATTGACTCTGGCTTATGTGTTTCCAGTTTGAATTGAGTTTTGGGTTACGCTTAAGTTTTGGATTGCTTGGGTTCTTGGTTAGGTTTTGGGTTGCTTTCATAGGCCACCAAGGTATTAGAACCACTTCAGTCAGGACTTCTTATTAAATTAACTATATATAAATAATGTAGATATTGAGCATTGGCATGTCTTTCCTTCCAATGAAGTATGAGAGCACACCTTATGAGAGTGTAGCAGCTGAACTTCTTGCCAATCATGCCAATTCTCCAGGGCATTCAATGATACACACTGTCAGTGAAATAAAAATCCTCAGAAAATTTAAGTAGCATTAGTTTCATTTCCAATAAAAATTGAACTCTGCCAAACATCTCTTTCAAAATCTAGGAGAGGAGATATACAAAAATTCTTCAAATTTCCTGATACCATGTTTACAAGATTCTATCAAATTCAGATGAAGGAGGGAGGGTAAAGCCAATCAGATTGCAGCTTGGCTGCTAAATGGACTTGAACTACAATCATCTTCTTGTGAAAGATATCATTAGCACATTTCAAGTGGGAAGATATCTAATATCACTTCACAATTCTTTTTCTAATTACCTTTTTCTCCTCAAAATTCTAATGAAATGATATTGCATTTACATATCTTTAATGATGTTTCAATCATCCGTTATGAATATAGGCAATTTGCAACTTTTATTCAACATACTCAGTTATGCACTGTTTATGAATTCTGATGTTTATTAGGTAATTGACTAATTAAATCTTGTTTAGAGCTGAATTATTTAAGCATGCCCCATGGACTCCATTTTTACTCTACTTAAATTCAAAGCCTTCAATGTTCTCTACTGTAAAACTCTGAATAAAAAACTCTTAGTCTTTAAGAGCTCTGAATTCCCACGAAGTTTACAAAGGTATTTACCCTATTTTGCTAAAATCCTATTTTAGCAAAAATATTTGCTAAAATATTCACAGCGATAAGTTGTCATAGGATCTTTCAAGTCACTACAGGATCTATTAAGTCAAGTACTGGTTCATAAGATTACAATGGTCTGAGGTCAATTAAATGTTGCTTTCTGCCAGGCCATTACTCCGGAAGTTTCTGGCTCATTATTTAGAAATTCTTATATTTAGTTTTCTAAACACACAAAATATTATGACAATCACTGGTTATGTAAAATATTTAGAAAGGTAAAAAAAGCAGGGATCTTTGGAGAAATAATCAAATGTGAAATTTTTCTGGTTTCTTTGATCCTGTTTTTACGGCATATAGCATTCCATATTTCTGTAAGTGTTAATGGGAATTTGTCAAGCTTGGATAACTAATTCCATATTTAAACAGATTTAATTATCCAATACACAGCTGATTTTCTAAACTGTCCACACTGAGTTTGCTGAATAAATGTTACAAATGAACTATATAAATGATGATTGAAATATTTTAAAATGCAAATGCAAACACTTTCATATCTTAAAAGAAGAAAAAGTGGAACTGGAAGCAATAATAGAATTTCTTAAAGGTTTTCTCCTGGATATTTGCTTAATGATTAGCCTAATGACATCAAGGTACATGCCTAATGACTGCCTATCACAACACCAGTTTTTCTTACAGATCAGATGAAACAGCTTTTGCACAGAGAAGACACAAAGTATTCTTTGATTACTGCAAATAACTTTGGGATTATATCAAAAGTTCATTTGAGGCTTTGAATCCTCCTAAGGTTAGGCAAACAGTTACATTTTCAAACTATTAGAATTTTAATTTTTGTGAAATATCTTTTTTATAAACACCATTTTCTCACCAAATGCATCAAGCCACAGTAATTCTGGTCATTGTAATCTCTTTTGTCATACAATGTTCAAATATTTATACCTCCCAGCAGATCAGGAGGAAATTTTTTGAAGGACTGCATGTGGAATGAGATCATGGAAAAAGACATATATATGCATGTCTGTGCATGCACCTATGAACAAGCTAGGTGCAGGACCAGGAAGTGATATACAGAGATTATATATAGATATATACCACTAATATCTTGTGTGTGTATATATATGTATATCCATTTCAGTTTATTTTTATTCTAAAATGTGAAAAATAGGTGTATGATAAACAACTGGGTGCTTCGATCAGTTTGTAGATTTTAGTTTTTAACTTTTAATTTTATTTATAATTAACATTTTTTCCAGTTATTCATTACTACTGGATCTAGGCATCTGAACATGTTATGATTAAAGTATTTTATACTTTTAGAATGTTTATCACAACACAACCAGAATTCATTTTATTCATCATCTATATTAACTGATTTACTTATATCAACTTTTTTTCAAATAAGATTTCTTGTTTTGATTCTATGACTTTATAAGTGATATGTTATTAAATATTCCCTTTATAAGGAACTTTATTAAACTGTAGTTGTTTATATCCAAATAATCTATTTGTACTGATACCTCAGCAATGTCTTCACTGAAGTTTAGTAAGTCAGGGGAATGAAATTCTACCTTACTTTGAAATTTATATTTTTGTTTCCTTTTTTGATAATCTATAAAAATATTTACTATTTACTCTATTAGCCCTTCACAAAATATAAAAGTAAATTATATATATCACCTACTCTCGTAAGTTTATAGTGTCAAATATAATGCCAAGTATAATAATTCTCATATAAAAGAGAAAATAGCACTGTCTTAGAAGTTACATTTACAGTCAATGAGCAACTATGAGACCCAAACATTGCCTCTACTTGAGAAGATTAAACAATTCCAGAATAAGAAGCTTCTGAGATGGAATGCCTTAGAAGTATATGGTTCAGATAAGCAATGTACTAGGAAAGAGGGCATTTCAGGCAAAGGGAAGAAAAATTATGAATAGATATAAAGGCAGAAAATCAAAAAGTAGCAGAAAAAAATTATTTCAGTCTAGCTGGCTACTGTTAGATCCAAAATGGTGGTATCTGAAAAAGATTAACAGTTTGAATCCAAACTATAATCAACCTTTCTCATTTTTGCGAACAAATCGTGAACTACTATCTACAAACCCTTCATGAAAGATGTCAAGATAGTGACAGAAAGACTATGTGAATATAATATATAAATGCATATTAATAAATATATACATTCATATATATGAAGATATACTAATTTGAATATATACATATTACATTCATGAATATATATGTATTACATTTATTTTTTTAAAAGATTTTATTTATTCATTTGACAGAGAGAGAGAGATCATAAGTAGGCAGACAGGCAAGCAGAGAGAGAGGAGGAAGCAGGCTCCCCGCTGAGCAGAGAGCTCAATGCAGGACTCTATTCCAGGACCCTGAGACCATGACCCGAGCCAAAGGCAGAGGCATTAACCCACTGAGCTACCCAGGCTCCCTATGTATTACATTTAGAGTAAATCTTTTGTGGGTCAGCAAGAGCAACTGAGGCATTAACTCCTAAGCGTATGGAAAATATCTCTGTAACACTAAAGCACTGTGGAACCTCCTTTTGAAATAGACTGAGAGGAAACATACCAGCTTTCTCCCCTTTGTAAAAATGGCATTATTCTTTATGGCAAGTCTATTTCGGCCCTGCATAACTCTTTGTGTTCATTTATATATTTGTTCCACAAATGTTTCTTAAGTGTCTAAAATATGCATGGCATGGTGGTAAAAGCAAGAATTATTAAAACACACACACACAACTAAATACAGTGTCTATCCTTTAAAAATAGTTTGCAAAACATTTGGGAGAGAGAGAGACAGGGAAACACAGAGTTGAAAGAACTATCTTTTATAAAAGTACTACCTTGAGTGCCTAACAGAGTCCAGTTCAAGAAGCCATACATTCTGTCCTGAGAAGATGAAAATGAAGTCATGCATAAAAAACTGTACAGACACTAGTTGTTGTAATGGTAATTATTGTATATTAATTCAGGCTTTAATAAGATACCTACAAAGCCTTATCAAGCATACATAGTCTTTATATATTTTTATTATCTTGATTTTTAAAGTATTCTTAAGGTATTTCCCCCTTCTTTCTTCTTTCATCCTGTATTTCATATGCCACATAGCCAGAGTACCTGACACGGTTAACTTTCCTAAAGGGATCAACAACTGAATTAACTTGACAAAAATCAGAACAGATACTTGGATTTATTGAGGCCAAATGAAAACACCTCTAATTTTCCCTCTCCTTCTAGCTGCCATGTACACACTGGTGCTATAAGAAAATTAAGTGTAACTCTCATTCTTAAGACCAAAATTTCATTTAAAATCCAATGATTTGATTATAGTTGTGTCTCCATTTATGGCTCAAGCTCCTAAGAGGAAGTTCCAAGATTCCAAATGTAAATTAGATGAGCAGGTTGGTATATTACTGGTGGAATTCTCGGGAAAGCATAGTACTCTTCTTTCTTCAGGCGGGATATAGCATGTAAGAGAGGGGACTGAAGACCAGCCTGTAAAAAAAAATCTTTCTCCAGAAAAAAAAGCCAATGTGATAGTTCTTTGACATTCTGAGTAAAATAGACAATGATACATTTTTTGACAACTGATCAACATTTTAGGAGTCTTACTGCATCAGTAGCATATGTATTACTGTAATTTATTAATGGCCGAGGAAGCGATGGTCGCTGTAGTGGATAGCTCTTAAGTATCACTAATCTACATTTTACAGACAAGGTAATTGAGATGTAGAGCCT
Organism: Ailurus styani; assembly: GCA_002007465.1. Lineage (NCBI taxonomy): Eukaryota > Metazoa > Chordata > Mammalia > Carnivora > Ailuridae > Ailurus > Ailurus styani. Next base: position 12,777 of record LNAC01002213.1, on the reverse strand, counting down.
TTATGACCAACCTAAATGAGCAGCTGCCAGAGTGTAGGGGAGGGGATTCAGCACTAAGCTGTAATTTTTACACTGAGATCAGTTAGTCCATTGGTGTCTCACGGTGAACCCCCGCAGCACACATCCTTCGGTTATCGTCCCTCCCTTCTTGAGCGTGTTACTGCTAAAAATCCACTTAACCAGGCACTGTGGTATAAGAAAAACAGAAGCCTGAGACTTACGATTCAAACACATGGCCTACTCTGATATATAAACTCTTTGAGTTTCCCCTTACACTGAATGGAAGCAGTTCATAGAAACTGCTTTTGTGAGGCATATGTTTTTTAACTGTCATGAATTCCACGTTAAGAAATAGAGTGAAAACTGAGGGTGTCTCACGTGTTTGGAAAAATATTCTTTTTTTTTTTTTTTAAAGATTTTATTTATTTATTTGACACAGGGAGAGAGAGATTACAAGTAGGCAGAGAGGCAGGCAGAGAGACAGGGAGAGGAGGAAGCAGGCTCCCTGCTGAGCAGAGAGCCCGATGCGGGCCTCAATCCCAGGACGCTGAGATCATGACCTGAGCCGAAAGCAGAGGCTTTAACCCACTGAGCCACCCAGGCGCCCGGAAAAATATTCTTTTTACAGGGACCTTTTTATCCAAGTTGTCCACTGTTGTGTAGGAAAGGTTCCAGTCATTCCTCTACATGTGGGAGGGCAGAAAGGCGTTCAAAGAGAATAGCATGTAAAAAACCTGGGTGCACAAGAGGTTTTGTCCTATAAATGATGAATGTACTAGTTTTCTACACTGAAATATAAGGAACACGTAGAGCTCTAGCTAAAAAGGAAGTAGGGCCCATTTTGAAGGGTCTTTTCTGCCCATCTTGGTGGGTGGGGGGGGTCACCTTAAATGTGTGTGTGGTGTGTGTGTGTGTGTGTGTGTGTGTGTGTGTGTGTGTGTGTGTCTATGCTCAGATATAGGCAACTCAGGTTTTTAAAGAATAGCACAGTCACATCTGCTTTACGGAGATAAAGTTAGTGGGAGGTGAACTGGAGAGGGACACTATTGCAGGGATTAGGAAGATGGAAATAAAAGGATTTTGATTTTTACAGATCTATTTAATTTGTACTTAGCAATGGCCTTTAGTTTGCCAATACAAAACAAAACCTCAAAACTAATAATGTATTTCCTATCTGTCAGAAAGTATGCTACTAGTAAACTTTGCTAGAAACTTATTTTCCTTATTTTAACCTCCCAGGAGTCTTTGTATCCTTCCACCTTTCTCTTTATTCCTGAGTGTGGCTCAAAAATCAGCATTTAACTTAGGATGTTACATATGACATTTATGTCAGGATAGTGAATGGATAAATGGGGAGTAGTCAACTGTTTGGGTTAACCATATGTTGCCAATAAAAGTTAACTGATAGGAAATCTTTATTTAGAGAAGACTAATCTATACTATTCTAGAGATTTAAATTCTTTACCTTCTCAAATAATTTCATCCACTGTGTAAGTTCTTTTGGCCACATAATAAACATGCCTGCTTATGGAAAACTTTCATCACAACTATGAAATTGGAATGTAATAGGTAAAATCAATGTCTCGAATAATGTCACAGGAGGATAAAGGTCTATGAAAGAAGAAGAAGAAAGAGCAATTTCATTCAATAGTCAAACTAGCCATGATTTTTTAAGATATAAAAGTATAGAGATGGGCAGTGTGTATTATTAATTAACACACTATAAACCAGTGNTCTATGAAAGAAGAAGAAGAAAGAGCAATTTCATTCAATAGTCAAACTAGCCATGATTTTTTTAAGATATAAAAGTGTAGAGATGGGCAGTGTGTATTATTAATTAACACACTATAAACCAGTGCATAACTCTTATAACAATATAATAGTACCCCTGTAGCAAACATTTCCCTTTTACAGGGGCAATTTTACTTTTTTGGTAAAGTCTCACTCAGAAATTTAATTCTAGAACCACACTTTGCCATATGGGAGTTTACCATTTGACAACATAATTCATCTATGGAAAATAAGATATTCTCTACATGTTCTAAGCCACTATCTCCATATGGCAAATGAAAAGCTTATTATATTGAAATCAGGGCATGCAGGATAAAAATAGTGACTCCAGCATTAAAGTTCTGCTGCTCCGAGAATTATGCTGCCCCAGATGCATCTTTCACCGTTCTCCTACCTTATGCTCCAGCCACTCCAACTATTTACATGTTCAAAACACACTCATATTTCGCTTCCTACCTATGCACAAGCTGTTCCACTTTCTTGAAACAATCCTTTCTTCAGTCCTTACCCTTTGCTTAGCTAACACCTATTCGATTTTCAGTTTTCTTCTGCTACTAACGGGGTTAGGTACAGCTCCTTTCATTCTTAGCAATGCATGTTAAATCCATTATGGCAATTAATATTCACATCGTAATTCAAATTACCTTATTTGTCTCCCCTACCAGATGGAAACATCTCTGAATGTAGAGAAAAACTCTTAATTTTACTTCGCCCAGAATTTTACTTCACACTAAGAGTCCATTGAATAAATAAATATATAAATAAGTGAGTGGAATGAATGATGAGTAGGTGAATATTAACTTAGATAAGATTGCATTATATTTTTTGGCAACCTCATCTGACACTTAAATTGTGCCATCTACTGACAACAATCCCTGAATAGGCTTTATCACGTCTACCCAAGTGCATAAAAATAGACCCTGGTTTGTATTACAGTTAACTGTACCCTCGTTGGGTGAGACTCTTTATTCCAGATCAGTGACACTTCAATTTTAATAAGCATAGAGATCACTTGAGTGAAAAATACTGAAAGTCCACATTTGTGGTTCTACCATTATAGATTCTAATTAAATTGGTCTGGGACAAGATCAAGAATTCTGACTTTTTAAAAAATATTTAAAATAAGTCTCATGTAGGTGATCCAGGTACCATGCTTTGACAGACTCCACTACTAAAAAAGAAAGGTGGTTGGTGGGACGTGTCCTGTCCTCCACGAAACCATGTAAGTTTGAGCTGTTGCTCTTTAAAGCCAGTATAATGTATTTTTTAAAAAATAGTTCTAGAATTTTCTAAGGACAAATATCAAAGGAAAATTTCTTCCTTATTTTAAAATATATGTATGCCCTCTCATTTTAATCTTCACAACAATAAATCCTTAGATTTAAATCCTTATTTAAACTTTTCAAAAAAGAAAAGCATTGATATTTTTATTCTTTAAAATAAGACAGCAGGGTCTCAGAGAATCAAGGAACTTGAGCAAATTCAAAGAAGTAAGTAGTAAAACTGTAACCTGGGGCAATCTAATTCCAGAATTTGGGTCCATTCTTCTCCCACCTTACCACATTGGATCCCTGGGAAGCATAATGTGTGACCCACAATCTGTCTAATGACAAGAGATCCAGAAGCCCAGTTAGTGGTAGCAGTCATGGTAGCTCATTGTAGTAGTCATAAAAATATCAAAAGGAATCAACTGATGATGAATCTGAGGAGCAGAGCTTTGAATTATGCCAGACACTACACGTGTGGGCTGTGGCCAATCAAGGCAAAAGTGTTCTATGTGTCCAATGAGACAGCGCTTGAAGTAGCTACTTGACACTGATCATGCATCAAACCTTGAGCTTACCGACAATGATTTCATCATTGCAGGCCAACAAATGTTGATAAGACATTCTAGTTGCCTTCAAAGTTTATAGTCTCTTAGAGAGATGAGTAAATAAGATAATCATGAGTGTAAAAATAGAGATCCCAGAGGAACTTTAGCTAGAGTCTACAAAATGATGCCAACCAGGTAGCCCAAGATAACTCCATGGAGAAGATAGTATCTAAACACAACTGGCATGGTAATACACTCTACTTTATTCGAGTCTCTATTCTGTGAAGCTGCCGGGCTTTCTGTCTAACAAACTCCCTCGTCAGGATTAAGCCAAGGATTCAATTTCATTTTAATTGCATTAAATCCCAGAAGACTAGAAAAATTGCAAATGCAGTCCCTGTGGTGAAAGACTGTACCAATATCCTCTTCATGCTTAACTGAAGCAGATACAAAACCCACTAATTAACAGAGGCAAAAAGACTAATTTAAGTTTTTATTTAATTGAAAGCTCATAACTTAAAATACAACAATTACTTAATTAGATCATTCTTATATTAATCTCACTCTCTTATGCTTGTATACTATGCTTAAATTCCATCAAGTTAACTCACCATACTCTGGGGTTTATTAAAGTTTTCTTAACTCATTTTTGTATAATCATTGTTCTACATATTCAGGAAGTGGGTTCTACAGAACCTATCTTAAGTAGCCATTATAAAGATAGAAAATGAATAGTTGAAAGATAATTACATGAGAGTAGAAGGATGGTTTCAATTTTTTGACCCTTATATCTTCTTCTAAAATTTTCTATCCTCAAACTCTCAGCTCTGGGAGTGAATCTGAAGTTATCTGAACTCTCATTGTTGCAAAATATGAAGATACTTTCTAACAGAGAGGGTCTGTCTCTTTGTCCATAATACTAGAAACATATATGGAATTTTCTTTAGTGATCTTTGCACAGAGGTTTTGGCTACCACCTCTGTTCCAAAGATAAGAAATTTCTCTGTAACACATAGGACATATACCAACTCTTCTGTCATCTGATCAATTCATCATGCTCACCTGTGTACTTATTCTCTACCATATATTAGTGAGCATTGTGTGTATACATGAGTTGGATTGTGTGTGTGTTTTGTGTGTGTGTGTGTATGTATGTATGTATGTGCTGGATTGTGGAAAAATTGGTTAAGGAGTATTTTTAATTTTAAATTTACTACTAAGTTTAAATTATACATTATAAAATCATGCAGTAGCAGAATAGAAAATCTGGAAAATGTAATATGAAAAACAAATACCCTCACCTCTCTAACCCAACTAGAGTTATACTTTTTGATGTTATTTTTTCATAGTTGTAATAATATCTTATTGATTACTTCAATCACGCCATTATCACTTTGTAGCATAAGCATTATCCATGTTTCCTGCAAAGTTTTTCTTTTTTTTTTAAGATTTTATTTATTTATTTGAGAGAGAGCATGAACAGGGTGAGTGGCAGGCTGAGGGAGAAGCAGACTCCCCACTGAGCAGGGAGCCTGATGCAGGACTCTATCCCAGAACCCTGGGATCATGACCTGAGCTGAAGACAGATGTTTAACCAACTGAGCCACCCAGGCACCCCATCCTGCAAAGCTTTTCTTTTCACTCACATATTCTATCTCTCTACCTTTTTCTCCCTTCCTTTATTTATCTCTCTCTGTCTCTATTTCTCCCTCCTGCATCTTCAGTCTTTTCCCTGTCAATCTCCACTTCTTTCCTCCATTCATCCCTCTTTAGTCTACCATTATTTGGTTTTGGCCCTACTCCTCTACTGAAATCATTCTATCTAAGGCCAAAAATGACTTCGTGCTTTCATAAATGCAATGGATACTTTCAGTTCTTATCCTTAACTTAATTTGTTTTAGGGATAAAGCAGGAGATTGGGGTGGTTAGGCAAAATCTTATTAGAATCAGGAGCAAGGGGTGTAATGGAACATGTTAGAAATCTTGAGATGACATAGTTTAAATGCTGCTAAACTATCTGCATTTTTGCACTGAGACTCTTTTTCAGACTGAAGAGTTAGGGAGTTAGGGACAGAGAAAATGACCATGTATATATGACAGAATAAAGTTGGCCTTTTTTCATTCTTTGTCTTTTGGGCTTAAATGCTCAGGACCAGCAGTGCTGTAAACAACAGCTTCATTTTTGTGGCTCAGACTCATGGTCTCTCCCCTAGCTCAGGCCCCCTTAGTTAGCTATGTTAACAATTGCAATGCCCTCTAACCCAATCTCCAGACAATTATCTCAGTAATCTAAGCTCCACAGTCATGAGCATGATCTTTCATATGCAAAAGTGCTATATCATAAAAAAAAATGGCCAACATTTCATCACTTAAACACAGCTGTGGTACAAAATTTGTGATGTTTTGCTTTACATAATTGTATTTATATTATGTAGATATGTATTTGCCCTACTATTATCACTGTGCCTTAGTATAAGCATTCCCCCAAGTACCCCAGGAATACAGGAGCAGGAAATACTTTCCAGAGAATGTCAATGAGTGTTGAGTCAATGTTGTCAGAAGCCCTTATTTCAGAAATGCAACAATTATAAGGTACAGATAATGAATAGTAATAATTAAGAGCATGCACTGTGGAGCCAGACTTCCAGGATTCAAATCTTACCTCAAACTAACTAGTTTGTGACTTTAAGCAACTTGACTCTCCAGTGCCACATCTTCTATATTGAAGAAGATATAATATTTATGTCATACAGCTACTGTAAGGATTAAGTAACAAATTATATGTAAGTAATGTAAGTGTTTAAAACAGTGTCTGGTACATGGTAACACAGAGTTACTGTAGGTACATATATTTGCATATATTATAAATATATAACAAATTACCACATCTGTATATATTACACATATATATGTATAATGCAAGTAACATTATTGTATCAGAAAAACATGAATAAAAACCATACCCACACATTACATTTTATCAGAGGAGGCAATTTACTGTAGTAGAATGAGCAAGGACTGGATTTCAGACCTCATATGTAATCTAGTTCTAATAATAGGACAAAGTTATTGTGCAACTTTGGGTAAATCTCCCTAACTAGCTAATTACAATAGCAATTATATTGTACAGATTTCATGGATGAGGAAACTAAGGTTTACAGAGCCTCTTGACCAGTGTTTCACAAATGGAAAATGAAGCCAAGGACTCAAAGATGTCTCCCTACAACATTGCTAAAATACACGCATTGGGTCCACTGATCTTGGATATTCTTTAATGAGTATAAGTTACATGATAACGTAAAACAGCAACTTTAACAATGAGTAAATGAATGTATTTGTCCTACTCAATTAAAATTTGTTAATTAAGACATTATTTAATTCTTTTTAATATAGACATTCCTGCTAAAGATGTAAAATCATGTCTGCTGAGAACAAAAATACCATTTCATTCTTTACTGTGAAATTCATTTTTCTTTCTCTATTTCTTAACACGGTACCAAAAATCATAGACATTTAAGTATTGTTCTTTTTTTTCTTCCTTCCTGGTTGTTTGACTGTGATGGAAAATATATAATGAAAACCTTTTTACTGTCAAGAACTGTTCCAGTGTATTCAGAAGCTCTGCTAGTAACAATAGGTATCTTTATGTCAAAATTACTTTATCGAGATATTTCCTTTTTTCTTTGATTCAAAAGCATGTTTTACAATAGCAGCACCATGCCTACATTAAGCATGAACTTCAGGAAGTACAATTGAATGGCATAATATGTTCAGTGCCAAAGTTCACACTTTCTTGAACCTCAGAAATGTCACCCTCCCTTGCAGGTTTCAAAAAGTGTCTCTTTATCAGGAATATAACAAAGCTTCAAAGGTTCCAGAGTCAGGCTCCAGGCTCCTGTAATTGGAGGGTGGATATCTTCTCACTGAAAATAGTGCCCGAAATAGAATAGAAATAAGCCAGATGGTCCTGACTAGAAGCTCAATGAGAAAGCTCATATATTAATAAGTCCCCAGTTATGAATTAAGGATAAAAATTATTTAATTTAGAAATATCATTACAGTCCAAGGAGAACTGATAAAACTAGAAACAACTTCAGAAATATTTAAGCCAAGTGCTTCCACTTTAATCAAGCAAACTGAAGTCCAGAGAGGTTAATGAGGTAATGTCTTGCAGCAAATTCAGGGGAAAGCAGCCTGGAACTCAGGAGTACAGACTCTTACTGCAATGTAACTAAATATGTGTTTTTCATAACATGCCATTGAGCATGTAAAACTGACATCATGCCAGCCTACCAGAGATTGGCATCCTATTGATATTACACATTTTGCTTTGCTTTTGTTTTCAGGTAAACAAAAATGGAGCACTCATGAACACCTTAGTGCACATCAAGTTGTTAAAAATGTACCTTCAAGCTAAAACTGAAACAGGAGACACTGTCAGTGATGCTACAGGGAAAGTGTCATGTCACTGCAGGAAAGGACTATTTTCAAATCTACATGTAAGCAAAAAGTGACTTTTCCTGCTTAGCAGTTTGAATGTTTCTCTTCTTGGTGCAGGTGGTGAGGATGCAACCACCAAGGAGAACTGATTCCATGTGGGAAACAAGAGTTCTTGGATCAGGGACAGAGAGCTATGACTCCTGAGACACAGCCAAATTTCTCAGATTTGGTTACAAGAAAGCAAAGCAAGGTCTGTGTAAAAATCACGTTGCAGACTGCGAATATCAATAATGCACTTGGAACAAGGGAACAGAGAAAGAGACACACTGAGTCATAAATATTTCACCATGAGAATTTAAAATCCAGCTAAAAATCTGATGGTGTGAAATGGCAGCAATATGACATCAGCAGGAAAAGTCAAATTGAACCAACACAAATATCATTCCACTGACCGAATTGGTTACAAATTATTCCCAGCTGTTTAATATTAGAAACCAGAGAATAATACTGATATCATTCCTTAGAGCCTTAGAGCCATCAAGAGTGGTTAAAATTGCATAGGTATGCATTAATACATGTAGTTTTTGTGGGAGCAGATTTTTCAGACTTTGGGTTTGGTCACTTCAAAAAAATTATCTGTCATCTCCATAAATACCCGAATTAAAAACACCCATCTTGGGGTGCCTGAGCTGCTCAGTAAGTTAAGCATACAACTCTTGATTTTGGCTCAGATCATGATCTCAGGATCATGAGATCAAACTCCACATCAAGCTCCATACTCATTGTGGAGTCTGCTTGGGATTTTCTCTCTTCCTCTCCCTCTACCCTTCCCCTATGATATAAATAAATAAATAAATAAATAAATAAATAAATAAATAAATAAACAAACAAATAAACAAATAAGTAAATAAATAAATAAAATCTTGAAAAAATACCCATGTTACACCACTTTGATGTTGTTAAAGATATACCGATATCAAGACCATCTAAATCTTACCTACTTGAGATTCAAGATTTTCATACACACACACACACACACAACACTTAAGATAGCACAACTCTGTACTATATATCATAAACATACACATATGCACATAGACACATACAACCCTTCTCTGAATTTCATCTGAGAGTACTCTAACTGTAAAATTAGAAAATCAGAGCCTGAGAGGCAGATGTCACATAATCCAATCCCACAGTTCTGAACCTAGATGTATGTGGTTGCTCAGCCTCTTCCCAACAACTGGAAAAATCTAGTTTTGTTTACCCTATTCTGGTATCTGAAGAGAGGGTATGTTGGATTTCAATAGCTATGTTATAGAATTTTTTGTTTTTGTTTTAGTTTTTTTGCAAACATTATTATTATTTTGTAAAGATGTCTTGTGCTTTCTGATTTTCTCTATTTCAACTCATACAACTTTTATTTTGTATAACACATGATACCATTCCATGTAAAATATTTATCTAATGATGTAAGAGGACCATTTCTATATTTCCTCTTAATTTTCAAAATAATCAATCTAATAATAGTATAAATTAGCTTGTATCACAAATGAAAATTATATACACATACCCATATATAATAAAAATTATGCATATGTTACATATAATAGAGAACTCTATATGTTATAGATAACACTAATTATGATGGAATATGTCCACTAACTGCTAAAGATAACTGCCAGCTAGAGAAAATAGGAAACATACAATGGCTGAAGTTCACTCTAGTTTTCTGTATGAGTTATACTGAACATTTAAATAGTGATTATAAATTAATGTTATATCCTAACTCAACTAATTTTTAGAAGGAATTTTGAGAAAGGGTCTAGGATTCTGTCTGATATAAGCAGGAAAAGATGTTGCCAAAAAAAATATGCCTGCCATTGATGATGAAAGAGAAAGTTGGGCCATGTGCCTGTGTAATGACAATCTAAGGAATGACAAAACATCATTATATGTTCAGAATTATGTTGTATGAAGAGCAAAATGTCCTGAGAAACACGAATCATGACTCCTGTTCTCATGGACCTTATATTTTATAGAAACATCCTATGTGTAATAAGCAACCAGAACATATAAAGTTGCATATAATAAAAGGGTGATTTCTACAATATATACCAGTTATGCTATAAAGGTTCGGAGGCCTATAAAAGTAAAAGCTTATAAGGCAGTACCCTTGGGATGGTGATTGGATTACAGATAGCTATTCATGACCTTAATAAAGATTGTGCAAATGATAAAGTTGCTAATGTTTAATAAAAAAAGTACAAAATGAGAATTTTAAATTAATATTTTAAATGTAAATTTATATTAACGTCCCAAATTGTCAAATATCTAGGGAAATCTAATGAAAAATGCATAAGCTCTTTAAACCCAAATCACTGCTGAGAAAACTTAAATAAGATCCAAATAAATGGAAAAATACATAATACTCACGAATTGAAAGAATCAAAAATTGTGATGATGTTAATTCTCCTCAAATTGTTCTAGAGATGTAGTGAAACCTCAATCAAAATGCAAATTGCCCAACTATGTCTTATTTTTAAGTTTTTTTTAATTTTAGTTGATACACAATATTAGCTTTAGACATACAGCATAGTGATTCAACTTCTCTATATATTATCTTATGTGTAGAAGTGTAGCTATCATCTGTCACCATATAACGGTATTTCACTGTCATTGACCATATTCCCTATGCTGTGTCTCTTTTATTCCTGTGACTTATTCATTCCACAACTAGAAGTCTGCATATCGTGTTCTCCTTCACCCATTTTGCCCATCTTCCAGACAAACTATTTTTTATTATGTTTTATAGAAAGGCAAAGCACCAAAAAGAGTCAAGACTGAAGAACAACACTAGAAAATTTACACTACCATATTTTAGATTTACTGTAATTAGGACTGAATTATATTGGCACAAAGATAGAAATTAAGATCAATGGAAAGAATAAAGAGGTGTCTTTTTTTTTATGCACACTTTCAAGGTAAATTGATTTGTAGCAAAGGTCTCACTGCAATTCAGTGAAGAGTGGATAACACTTTCAATAAATGTTATAGGAAAAGTTAGATATTTGGGTGGAAAAATAAAATCTTGACCCTTACCTCGGACCATTCATAACATTTAAATTAAAATGGACTTTAGACCAAAAAGGTAAAGCCTGAAAAAATAAAATTTCTAGAATAAAGCAAAGAAGAATATTTGAGTGACCACAAACTCAGATTTTTAAGACAATAAGTAAAATTTACTAACTGCAAAATAGACATTGATGAATAGGATTTATTAAAATTAAAATAAAAATACTTTTCAAAAAACAACATTAGTAACATGAATATGCAAGACGCAGGCTGGAGAATATATTGTCCATGTGTGTAACCAAAAGGAAACTCCAAAATATATAAAAAAGCACTACAAATCAGTATCAGTAAGAAAAAGATGGGCACCTGAGTGGCTCAGTCAATTAAGGGTCTGCCTTCAGTTCAGGTCATGATCCCGGAGGCGTCTCCAGACCAGCTCCCAGCTCCGGACATTGGGCTCCTTGCTCAGCAGAAGTCTCCCTCCGCCCCTCACCCCGCTTGTGCGTTCTCTCTCTCTCTCTCTCTCTCTCTCTCTCTCTCTCTCTCTCTCTCTCACTATCTCTGTCTGTCTCTCAAATAAATGAATAAAATCTTTTAAAAAAATAAGAAAAAGACATGAAAAGTACAGGCAAAAGCCCAAGAAGTATCTTCAAAATAGTGCTTTTTCTATTTTACAGGGTACTTTCAAATTCAGGGTATTCTCTAGACATATGAAAAGATATTCAACATCACTAGTTGTCAATGAAAGGAAAATTAAAACCATGAGCACTTTTACACAGACATCAGAATGGTAAAATGCAAAAAAAAATTGAAAATATTGTGTTGGTAAGGTTGTTCAGTATCTAAAAGTTACAGCGGGACATTAAATTTAACGTTATCTACCTGTTCTAATCCCTATCTACGTATCTATCTATCATCTACCTACCTATTTATCTAGCAGGATTATAAATTGTCATAACCACTTCGAATATCTGTTTGTATCTACAGAAGCTAAACAGATGCCTATTGTATGGTGCAGTCATCTAAGTATATACCCATGAAAACTGAGGACTTATATGAACCAAAGCACATATACAAGGGACATTTATAACAGCTTTAATATACCCAGAAAAAAGACATTATCCATCAATAGTAGAATAAATTCATAAAATAGATGATTATATACAAAGTTAAACATAAGAGATACTATTTATGTATGCAGAAACATGAATGAATCTCATTATGTTGAGTAAAAGAAACCATAAAACAGAGTACACACTGTAAGTCCATTTATATCACTTAAGAAAACGGCAATAGATGTCAGCAGAGTGGTTACCTTGGGTGAGAGTAGTGGTAGTGGCTGGGAGGGGCAGAAAGAAACTTTCTGAGGCTCTGTAAATGCCCTGTATCTTGGCTTAAGTGATGACTATGAGTATTATATATCTGTAAATACTCATTAAGCTGCACACCTAAACTAGTAAACATTATCATATGTATGATATTATTTTATAATTATATTTTTTATGTATGTTATTATATTGAAAATATAATAACATAGACTAACATTTTAAAATGTGCGTTTATTCATGCATGTCTTTTTAGAACTATAAGGTATCTTAGAGATCATTTATAGTACTTACCAAAATGTGATCTATATACTTCTGGGAATCTCCTCCTCT
>LNAC01002212.1:2410-23941 GCA_002007465.1 Ailurus styani | reverse complement strand
AGTGAGATTAGGAGTCTCTTATGGTTTGTCTCCTTCCCCATCCCATCTCGTTTCATTATTTTTCCCTCCCTACCCCCCACAACCCCCCACCCTACCCCTCAAGTTCCTCATATCAGAGAGATCATATGTATATCTTCTTTGGTGAGGTCTATTCAGGCCTTTTCCCATTTTTAAATTAGGCTTTGTTTTTTAAGCTCTATTGAGGCATAATTTATATACAAAAATTGCATACTTAATTTATAAATTTTGATGAGTTTAGGCACATGTGTATACCCACAATATCATTACCACAGTCAAGGTTCTAAATATATCCATCATAACCAAAACTATCCTTGCACTCTTTAATAGGTTTTTCTGTGTGTGTGTGGGGGGGTGTAAAGAACATTTAACATGAGATGTACCCTCTTATATTTTAAAGTGCACAATACTGTATTTTTAACTATAGGTAATACATTGTACAATGGATCTCATTGTTGAGTTTTAAGGATTCTTTGTGTATTTTGGATAACTTTATCAGATGTGCTTTTTGAAAATATTTTCCTCCAGTCTGTGGCTTGTCTTCTTATTCTCTTGACATTGTCTTTTGAAGAGCAGAAGTTTTTCATTTTTGTTTTATTTAAGTCCAAATATTTATTTTATAGATTATGCCTTTGGTGTTGTACCTAAAAAGTTATTATTATACTCCAGGTTACTTAGATTTTCTCCTATGTTATCTTCTAAGAGTTTTATAGTTATGCATTTTACAGGTAGGTCGAAGTCTATTTCTCAGTTTTTATTTAAATTCTAGTTAGTTAACATACAGTGTGATATTAGTTTCAGGTGCACTATATAGTGATTCAGCACTTTCATACAACACCTGGTACTCATCAAAAGTGCACTCCTTAATGCCTTCACCTATTTAACCCATTCTGCCACCCATTCCCTTCTGGTAACCATCAGCTTGTTCTCTATAGTTAAGAGTCTGTTTCTTGGTTTGCCTCTCTCTCTCTCTCTCTCTCTCTCTCTCTCTCTCTCTCTCTCTCTCTCTTTTTCTTTATGCTCATTTGTTTTGTTTCTTTTTAAATTAATTTATTTTAAAATTTTTATTTAAATTCAATTTAGTTAATATATAGTGTATTATTAGATTCAGGGGTAGAATTTAGTGATTTGTCAGTTGCATATAACACCCAGTGCTCTTTAAATCAAGTGCTCTCCTTAATGCCCATCACCCAAATATCCCTTCCCTCACCCACCTCCCCTCCAGCAATCCTGTTTATTTCCTAGAGTTCAGCATCTCTTATGTTTTGCCTCCCTCTCTATTTTCATCTTATTTCATTTTTTCTCCCCTTCCTGTGTATCCATCTGTTTTGTTTCTTAAATCCCACGTGAGTGAAATCATATTTGTCTTTCTCTGACTTATTTCACTTAGCATAATACCCTCTATTTCCATCCACATCATTGCAAATGGCAAGATTTCATTCTTTCTAATGGCTGAGTAATATTCCATTGTGTATATATATGCCACATCATCTTTATCCATTTGTCTGTCATTGAACATCTGGGTTCTTTCCATAGTTTAGCTGTTGTGGACATTGGTGCCATAAACATTGGGGTGCAGATGTCCCTTCAAATAGATATTTTTGTATCCTTTGGGTAAATACCTGGTAGTACAATTGCTGGTTTGTAGGGTAGCTATTTCTAACTTCCTGAGGAACCTCCATACTGTTTTGCAGAGTGGCTGCAGCAGCTTGCATTCTCACCAACAGGTAGGAGGGTTCCCCTTTCTGTGCATCCTTACCGACATCTGTTATTTCTTGTGTTGTTAAATTTAGCCATTCTGAACGGTGTGAGTTATTATCTCATTGTGGTTTTGATTGTATTTCCCCGATGCCAAGTGATGTTGAGCATTTTTTCATGTTGGCCATTTTTATGTCTTCTTTGGAGAAATGTCTTCTCATGCATTCTGTGCGTTTCTTGAATGGATTATTTCTTGGGTGTTGAGGTTGATACATTCTTTATAGATTTTGGATACTAGCCCTTTATCTGATATGTCGTCTGTGAATATCTTCTCCCATTCCATAAGTTTCCTTTTAGTTTTGTTGATTGTTTCCTTTGCTGTGCAAAAGCTTTTTATGTTGATGAAGTCCCAACAGTTCATTTTTGGTTTTGTTTCCCTTGCCTCTGGAGACGTTTCTAGTAAGGAGATGCTGAAACTGAGGTCAAAGAGGTTGATGCCTATTTTCTCCTCTAGGATTTTGATGGAATCCTGTCTCACATTTAGGTATTTCAACAATTTTGAATTTATTTTTGTTTCTTAAATTCCACATAGGAGTGAAACCATATAGCATTTGTCTTTCTCTGAACTGACTTATTTTGCTTAGCATTATATTCTCTGGCTCCATGTTGTTGCCAATGGCAAGATTTCACTCTTTTCTATGGCTGAATAATATTCACATCTTCTTTATTCATCTATGGATGAACATTTGGGCTCTTTCCATATTTTGGCTATTGTTGATAATGCTGCTATAAATATCAGGATGCATGTATCCCTTTGAATTAGTGTTTTTGTATTATTTGGGTAAATATCTAGTATTGCAATTGTTGGATCATCAGGATAAAAAAAGTTTTTAACTTTTTGGGGAACCTCCATACTGTTTTCCAGAGTGACTGTATCAGTTAGCATTCTCCTGAACCATGCAAGAGGGTTCCTCGTTCTCCACATCCTCACCACACCTGTTGTTTTGTGTGTTGGTTATTTTAGCTATTCTGACTGGTGTGAGGTTATATCTCATTGTAGTTTTAATTTGTATTTCTCATATTATCATTTTTATGTTATTGCTGGATTTTGTTAAAAAAACTGTATTAAGCATTTGTTGTGTCTATGTTTATGAGAGATATTGATCTTTTTTTTTCAATTGTCTTTGATTGATTTTGCTATCAAAGTCATTTTGGCCTTATAAAATGAGTAAGGAAGTTTACTTCTGGTTCTATTTTTTGTAAGGGACTGTATGAAACTGGTATTATTTCTTTCTTAAATATTTGGTAGTATTCACCACTGACATGATCTGGGCCTGGAAATTAATTATTTTGAGTAGCTATAAACTACGAATTTGATGTCCTTTAATCAATTAATTATTTTTTATTATGTTCAATTAGCCAACATATAATATGTCATTAGTTGTCTTTTAGAAATGTAGGAATATTCATTTTATCTTGGTGAGTTTCAGTAGTTTGTGTTCTTCATTAAACTTGTCCATTTTATCTACATTGTTTATGTATTTAGAATTGTTCATAGCGTTCCCTTATTATCCTCCTAATGTCCGAAGGGTCTGTAATGAGAACTTCTCTTTCATTACCTAATATTGGTAAATTGTGTCTTATTTTCTCTTTGTCACTTTTGTAGGAGTTTATCAATTCTATTCATATTTCTAAGAATTTTTATCAATCCTATTTATTTTCTATTATTACTTTCTTTATTTTTGTTCTTATATATATTTCTTCCTTCTGCTTAATTTAGTTTTGTTTTACTCTTCATTCTTTCACTTCCCAAACTAGAAATGTGGAATATTGATATGACACTTTTCTTCTTTTAAAATAGTTATATACTACTATGAATTCCCCTTTTAAGTACTGCTTTAACTGTGTCCCACAAAGTTTGATGTTTTGTATCTTTCATTCAGTTAAAGAATTTACTAATTTCCCTTGAGATTTCTCTTTTAACTAATGAATTAATTTGAAAAAGATTATTTAATTTCCCACTATATGAGATTTTTACTATTATCCTTCTGTTTTTGTTTTCTGGTTTAATTGTTATGATCAAAGAAAATTCTGTGTATGATTTCAGTTATTTTTAAGTAGTTAAGACTTATTTTATGACCCAGAATATGGTCTATCTTATTTCATGTTCCATAAGCACTTTAAAATAATGTATGTTGTTATTATTAGGTGTAGTATCAAAGTTGTTAATTAAATCTAGTTGGGTAATGATATTGTTGCGTTCTTATTCTTGCTGATTTTCTCTTTGTTAATTCTGTCTGTTACTGATGGGTAAGTGCTGAAATCTCCAACTGTATTTGTGTACTTGTCTATTTCTATTCTCAATTCTGCCAGTTTTTTTCTGCATACATTGTAAAGCTCTGTTGTTCAGTGAATATATATTAAGATTGTTATGTTCTCTTGGTGAATTGATCATTTTATCATGATAGTAATGTACCTCATTATGGCTGGTAATTTGCTTGGAAGTCTACTTTATCTGATATTGATGTAGTTGCCACAGGTTTCTTCTGGTAATTTTTCTTTTGCATGGGACATATTTTTCTAACATATTGTTTCTATCCTACCTATATCATTATATGTGAAGTAAGTATTTTGTAGACAGCATATATTTGGATCATACTTTTATTTTTCCTGATGATCTTTGCCTTTTAATTGATATGTTTGGACCATTTTTATTTAAAAAAATTATTGATATGCTTGGATTTAGGTCTAAACTTCGTTGTTTTCTGTTTGTTCCCCTGATCTGTATTTCTGTTTCCCCTTCCTGCCTTCTCTTGCATTATTTGAACATTTATTAATATTTCATTTTAATTTACCTGTTATGTATTCTACTTTGTCTCTTTGTATTTTAGTGATTATTCTAGGTATTTTCATATAAATACCTAACTTTTCACATTCTACTTAGAATCAATATTTTATGGAGTGGAGTATAGAATGGAGTATAGAATTTTTAACACCTTATAAATACATTTACCCCATCCACATTTTATATTTATTGCATATATTACATGTGTTCATACTGAAAATTCCTTAAAACAATGTTACAATTTTTTTCTTTCAGCCATCAAACATATTTTAAAGAATTAGTAAATGAGAAAATTAGTTTTGCTTACCAAGATATTTACCATATATCTTGTTCTGCCCTCATTCTTGATGTTCCAAATTTCCTTCTGATTTTATTTCTCTTCAGTCTAAGTCATAAAATTCCTTCAATATTTCTTTTAAAGAATGTCTGTTGGCAATTAATCCTAATTTTCCTTCTTTATGGAATGTCTTTATCATTCATTTATTGAAGGTTTTTTTTGGTTATAGAATTCTGAGTTGACAATTCTTAAACACTTGAAAAAAGTTTTTCTTCCTTCCAGCCACTATGGTTTATGATACGAAATCCACAGTAATTCAAATTGTTGTTCTGTCATAGGTAATGTGTCATTTTTGTGCTGTCTGCTTTAATATTGTTATGTGTAATTTTTCAGCAGTGTAATTATTGTGGGAATGGGCATGTATTCCTTTAAGATTACCTTGTCTGGTGTTCCCTGGTCTCCTTAAATTAGTTCATTTTTTATTGTTACCAATTTGGAGAAGCTTTCAGCCATTAGTTAATCTAATACACTTTCAACACTGTACTCTTTCCTCTATTTCTGGGGCTCAGATGACATGAATATTAAGCCTTTGATACTTTTTAAAAATATTTATTCATTTATTTTAGAGAGGGGGAGGGACAGAGAGAGAGAAAGAGAATCTCAAGCAGACTCCCCACTGAGCATGGAGTCTGATGCAGATTTCGATCTCACCACCCATGAGATCATTACCTGAACCAAAATCACAGGTGGAATGCTTAATCAACTGAGCCACCCAGGCACCCCTCCAAATCTTTGTTTACTTTTAAATGATATTCCTCCATGAAAATCGATTGACTACCTATTAAACAACACTTGGGTGAGAGGAGAAGTACAGTGATAATTATGGATTTTGAAAAAAAAGATATAGTGAAATTAGCCTGTATCAGTATCTTTGTCATACATGAAAAGCATGGTCAGAGGAAAACTCAAAGCTTGCTCTTTTATTGATAACAATTAAAGAATAATTAAAGATGTATTAAGTTTAGAGCTCAAAAAGTAAAAAGAAACAATAAGATTAAAACCTTAATAAGAAGAACGTAATAAATATAAAATAAGGAAGTATAATGTAGTAATGTTGTATAAAAGAGAAAAACATTGTTTTTCTTGATTTCTTGAAGAATACAATAGGCATACCATAGCTAACACAATCAAGAGAAAAGGAGAAAGCAAAGACATACAAAATAAGACATTACAAGGGGGGTAAAATAACTATGGAATTAGAATGTTAAAAAAATCATTCAATCTACTTTGCAGACTTCTATGAAAATACATTTAAAACCTAATAAGATGAATAATTTCCTAGGGAAATACTTGTTACAAAAATAGACACTATTAGTGATATAAATCCTAAACAAACCAATTTTCCTAGAAGATACAAAGTTATCAATTCTTCCACCAAAAAGGGCTCAAGGCCTAGATGGCTTTACAGGGGAATTCTAACAAACTTTCAAAGACCAAATTGTTCTATTGATCTATAAACTGTTTTATGGTATTAGATATCAAAGAAAGCTGCTTACTTTTTTTTAGATAAAGCAAGTATTGCTTTAAATTTAACCCAGATAAAAACCATGTAATTCAACACCCATTCTTTTTTTCTTTAATTTTTTTAAAATTATTTATTTATTTGACACAGAGAGAGGGACGAGTAGGGAGAGCAGCAGAGGGAAAGGGAGAAGCAGGCTCTCTGCTGAGCAGGGAGCCTGACATGGGGCTCGATCCCAGGACCCCAGGATCATGACCTGAGCTGAAGGCAGACGTTTAACCACCTGAGTCACCAAGGTGCCCCTACACCCATTCTTGATACAATAGAAATTCATAAATACTTTTTCAATGAAATAAAATCTAGAAGCACTTCCAGTAATATTAGTAACCAGTTAAGATTGTTCACTGTCTTCTCTATTATTCATCATTTTACCAGAAGTGTTAGCCAATGCAATGAAAAGAGAAATTTATTAATGGTGTAGGGATTAGAATAGATGATGTAATATTATTTCTATTTGCAGATAATATGAAAGTGTACCTGAAAAATACCCGGAATACTCTAGAGAATCAGTGGTAAAAATAACTCAAATAAAACATATTTCATTAGAGAAGCAGGCTATAAAATTGCCATATATAAGTCAATAGCCTTAATTTGCACAAATAATCAATTAGAAGATATACCATGGTAGGGAAAACCTCATTAACAATAGTAAGAAAGAAGGTAAAACACTTAGGAATACATTTAACAAAGAAATGTGCAAGACTTATATGAGATAAGCTTTCAAGCCCTCATAAAAGGCACACATGGAGACTCTAACAAATGGAAAAACAGCCCTTGTTTTTGATAGGAATACTCATTATAAAGATGTCAGTTCTCTCTAAATTAATTTTTAAATGTAATGCCATCTCAATAAAAATATCAACATACTTTATGGAGTTAGACAACTTGGTCCTAAAGCTTATATGGAAAAATAACTTTCAAGAATCTCCAAGAAAAAGGAAAAGCTACTGTGGGGGAGCAGCTCTACCATACATTAAAGCACACTATAGAAACTGAGGGTTACTGGGGAGTGGGAAGGTAGGGATAGGGTGGCTGGGTTATGGACATTAGGGAGGGTTTGTGCTATGGTGAGTGCTGTGAAAGATGTAAGTCTGATGATTCACAAACCTGTACCCCTGGGTCAAAAAATAATAAAAAATTAATTAATTAATTAAAAAACACACACACTATAGAGCCTCTATAATTAAAACAATGTGGAACTGGCTTATGAATAGGCATACCAGTGGAATAGAATAGAATATCCAGAGATAGCCTAGATAAAAATGGAATAGAATTTGGAATATGATAAAAGTGGGATCTCAATACACTGGTACAAAAGTGGACTTTTAAAATAAATGGTGCTTGGACAACTGGAGAGCCATATGGGGGAAAAAGGACAAAATTAGATACTTCGAACCATATAGAAGAATAAACTTCAAATAGATTAGCAATATAAATGTAAAAAATACCATGCAGTATTAGAGTCAAATATGGGTGAATTCCTCTTTAGTGTGGATATAGAAAAAATTTTTTAAGCTATGGCTCAAAATCTGGATGCAATGGAAGAAAAGATTGAGAAATTTGAATACATGAAATACTTTAAAACATGATTTCTGCCTGGCTTGGGGATCAAGGTAATGCTGGCTTCATAGAAAGAGTCAGGAAGTTTTCCCTCTGTTTCAATTTTTAAAAACAGCTTCAGAAGAATAGGTATTATTTCTTCTTTGAATGTTTGGTAGAATTCCCTAGGGAATCTATCAGGTCCTGGACTCTTGTTTTTTGGGAGGTTTTTGATCACCGCTTCAATTTCGTTGCTAGATATTGGTCTATTCAGGCTGTCAGTTTCTTCCTGTTTCAGTCTTGGAAGTTTATAGGTTTCCAGGAATGTAGCCATTTCTTCTAGGTTGCTTCGCTTATTGGCATATAACTATTGATAATAGTTTCTGATGATTGTTTCTATTTCCTTGGTGTTAGTCATGATCTCTCCCCTTTCATTCATAATTTTATTAATTTGAGTCCTCTCTCTTCTTTTGGATTAGTTTGGCCAGTGGTTTATTGATCTTATTAATTCTTTCAAAGAACCAGTTTCTAGTTCCGTTGATGTGTTCTACTGTATCTCTAGTTTCTAACTCATTGATCTCTGCTCTAATCTTAATTATTTCCCTTCTTGTGCATGGGGTTTGCTTAATTTGTTCTTGATTTTCCAGTTCCTTAAGGTGTAAAGAGAGTTGGTGTATTCTGGATCTTTCAATTTTTTTGAGTGAGGCTTGGATGGCTATGTATTTCCCCCTTAGGACTGCCTTTGCCATATCCCATAGGTTTTGGGCTGATGTGTCTTCATTCTTGTTGGTTTCCATGAATTGTTTAAGTTCTTCTTTGATTTTCTGGTCAATCCAAAAATTCTTGAGCAGGATGGTCTTTAGCTTCCAAGTGTTTGATTTCCTTCCAAACTTTTTCGTGTGGTTGAGTTCCAGTTTCAAAACATTGTGGTCTGAGAATATGGAGTGGATAATCAAAAAGGAGAATTTTAGACCAGTATCTGTGATGAATATGGATGCCAAGATTCTCAACAAGATCCTAGCTAATAGGATCCAACAGTACATTAAGAAGATTATCTACCATGACCAGGTGGGATTTATCCCTGGGATGCAAGAGTGGTTCAACATTCGCAAATCAATCAATGTGATAGAACAAATCAATAAGAGAAGAGAGAAGAACCACATGGTCCTCTCAATTTATGCAGAAAAAGCATTTGACAAAATACAGCACCCGTTCCTGATTAAAACGCTTCAAAGTGTAGGAATAGAGGGAACATTCCTCAGCTTCATAAAAATCTATCTATGAAAACCCCACAGCAAATATCATTCTCAGTGGAGAAAAACTGACAGCCTTCCCATTGAGATCAGGAACGCGACAAGGATGCCCACTCTCACCACTGTTGTTCAACATAGTACTAGAAGTTCTAGCAACAGCAATTGGACAACAAAAAGAAATAAAAGTTATTCAAATTGGCAAAGAAGAAGCCAAACTCTCTCTCTTCACAGATGACACGATACTTTATATGGAAAACCCAAAAGACTTCACCCCCAAACTACTAGATCTCATACAGCAATTCAGGAATGTGGCAGGATACAAAATCAATCCACAAAAATCAGTTGCTTTCTTATACACTAGCAATGAAAATATAGAAAGGGATATTAGAGAATCAATTCCATTTACGATAGTACCAAGCACCATAAGATACCTTGGAATAAACCTAACCAAAGAGGTAAAGGATCTGTACTCAAGGAACTACAGAACACTCATGAAAGAAATTGAAGAAGATATAAAAAGATGGAAAAGTATTCCATGCTCATGGATTGGAAGAATAAACATTGTTAAAATGTCTGTACTGCCCAGAGAAATCTATACTTTCAATGCCATCCTGGTCAAAATTCCACTGGCATTTTTCAAAGTGCTGGAACAAACAATCCTAAAATTTGTAGGGAACCAGAAAAGACCCCGAATTGCTAAGGAAATGTTGAAAAAGAAAAACAAAGCTGAGCACATCACGTTCAAGCTTTACTACAAAGCTGTGATCACCAAGACAACATGGTACTGGCACAAAAACAGACACATAGACCAATGGAACAGAGTAGAGAGCCCAGATATGGACCCTCAACCCTATGGTCAAATAATCTTCAACAAAGCAGTCAAAAACATCCAGTGGAAAAAAGAGNCAGAAGAATGAAACTCGACCATTCTCTCACACCATACACAAAGAGAAACTCGAAATGGATGAAAGACCTCAACATGAGGCAGGAATCTATCAAAATCCTAGAGGAGAACATAGGCAGTTACCTCTTTGACATCGGCCACAGCAACTTCTTTCAAGACATGTCTCCAAAGGCAAAGGAAACAAAAGCAAAAATGAACTTTTGGGACTTCATCAAGATAAAAAGCTTCTGCACAGCAAAGGAAACAGTCAACAAAACAAAGAGGCAACCCACAGAATGGGAGAAGATATTTGCAAATGACACTACACACAAAGGGCTGATATCCAAGATCTATAAAGAACTTCTCAAGCTTAATGCTCAAAAAACAATCATGTCAAAAAATGGGCAAAAGACATAAACAGACAGTTCTCCAAAGAAGACATACAAAAGGCTAACAGACACATGAAAAAATATTTATCATCAGTAGCCATCAGGGAAATTCAAATCAAAACCACGTTGAGATACCCTCTTACACCAGTTAGAATGACCAAAATCAACAGGACAGGAAACAACAGGTGTTGGAGAAGATGTGGAGAAAGGGGAGCCCTTTTCCACTGTTGGTGGGAATGCAAGTTGGTGCAGCCACTTTGGAAAACAGTGTGGCGATTCCTTAAAAAATTAAAAATAGAGCTACTCTGTGACCCTCCAATTGCACTACTGGGTATTTACCCCAAAGATACAGATGTAGTGAAAAGAAGGGCCATATGTACCCCGATGTTCATAACAGCAATGTCCACAATCATCAAACTGTGGAAAGAGCCGAGATGGCCTTCAACAGATGAACAGATAAAGAAGATGTGGTCCATATATACAATGGAATAGTACTCAGCCATCAGAAAGGATGAATACCCAACTTTTGTATCAACATGGACAGGTCTGGAGGAGATTATGCTGAGTGAAATAAGTCGAGCAGAGAAAGTCAGTTATCATATGGTTTCACTTACTTGTGGAACATAAGGAATAAAATGGAGGACTCTAGGGGAAGGGAAGGAAAAGTGAATTGGGGTAAATCGGAAGGGGAATGAACCATGAGAAATTGTGGACTCTGAGAAACAAACTGAGGGTTATGGAGGGGAAGGGCGAAAGGGGATGGGTGAGCCTGTTGGTGGATATTAAGGAGGGCACGTATTGCATGGAGCACTCGGTTTGGTGCATAAACAGTGAATCTTGGATCACTGAAAAAATTTTAAAAAACATGAATTCTGCATGGCTAAAAAAACTCATTATAAATAAAATTTAACTGGCAAATTGGGAGAACATATCTGCAACATAAATAATAGACAAAAGGTCAAAATCCCATATATTATATTAGGGGCAGAAGATGAATGTTTTTCCTTCAGAAATTACACTTATGATTCTGCAGTTTGATTTTATTTTCTCAACAATAAATTTTGGGGCTTTATCACTCTCAAATACAAATAAAACTATCTCATTCTGTTTACTCCCTTCATAGTAGAGCATTCCACAGTGTGCCATAGTTAATGAACGACTTTGCTTTTGGTGTATTAATTGATTCGCCACATATCTATTAAGCACCTACTATGTGTCAGTCATCACATGATACCTTAGAAAATAATAAGGAAAAAGTAACTTCTTCACTCATGGAGCTGATTTTTGAAAATGTTTAAAAGTTTTTATTTTAATTCCAGGTAGTTAGAATATAATGTTTTATTAGTTTTCAGTGTACAATGTAGTGAGTGATTCAACAATTCCATACATCACCCAGTACTCATCATGACAGGTGCACTCCTTAATACCCATTACCTATTTAACCCACCCACCCCTACTTCCCCTCTAGTAACCATCAGTTTGTTCTCTATAGTTTCTTGGTTCAGATTTCTCTTATTTCCCACCCCCCTCTGCTTGTTTATTCTGTTTCTCAAATTCCACAAGTGAAATCCTATGGTGTTTGTCTTTCTCTGTTGGACTTATTTTGCTTAGCATTACACTCTCTAGCTCCATCCATGTAGTTGCAAATGGCAAGATTTCATTCTTTTTTATGGGTGACAGTGCATGAGGATTTCTTTTTCTCCATATCTTCACCAACACCTGTTGTGTCCAATTTTTTTTTATTTTAGCCATACTGACTCATCATGTGAGGTGATATCTCATTGCAGTTTTATTTCCCTGATGATAAGTGATGATGAGCATCTTTTCATGAATCTGTTGGCCATCGGGATATCTTCTTTGGAGAAATGCCTGCTCATGTCTTCTGCCCATTTTTTAGTTGGGTTATTTGTTTTTTAGGTGTTGAGTTTTGTAAGTTCTTTATATATTTTGGGTACTAGACTTTTACCGCATTCCATAGGTTATCTTTTAGTTTTATTGATTCCTTTGCTGTACAGAAGCTTTTTATTTTGATGTAGTCTCAATAGTTTATTTGTGCTTGCCTCAGGAGACATATCTAGAAAAATGTTGCTCTGTCCAATGTCAGTCAAATTACTGCCTGTTCTCCCTTCTAGGATTTTTTGGTATTGAGGTCTCACATTCAGATCTTTAATCCATTTTGATTTTTTGTGTATCGTGAAAGAAAGTAGTCCAGGTTCATTCTTTTTTTTTTTACCCCAGGGGTACAGGTCTGTGAATCATCAGGCTCACACCTTTCACAGCATTCACCATAGCACAAACCCTCCCCAATGTCCATAACCCATCCACCCTATCCCTACCCTACCACCCCCCAGTAATCCTCAGTTTGTTTTGTGAGATTAGGAATCTCTTATGGTTTTTCTCCTTCCCGATCACATCTTGTTTCATTATTTTGCCCTCCCTACCCCCCATGACTCCCCAACCTTTTGCATGTTGCTATTCAGTTTTCACAATACCATTTGTTGAAAAGATGGTCTCTTCCCCATTGGATATTCTTCTTGCTTTGTCAAAGATTGATTGACCATATAGTTGTGGGTTCATTTCTGGGTTTTCTATTCTGTTCCATTGATCTATATGTCTATTTTTGTGCCACTACCATACTGTTTTGTTCTCCACAGCTTTGAAATATAACTTGAAGTCTAGAATTGTGATGTCTCCAACTTTGCTTTTCTTTCTCAAGGTTGCTTTGGCTATTTGGGGTCTTTTGTGGTTCCATACAAATTTTAGGATTTTTTTGTTCTAGTTCCATGAAAAATGCTGGTGCATTTTGATAGGGATTACATTAAATATGTACATTGCTTTGGGTAGTATAGACCTTTTAGCAATATTTGTTTTTCCAATCCATGAGCATGGAATGTCTTTCCATTTCTTTATGTCATCTTCAATTTCTTTCATCATTTTAAAATAATTTTTAGAGTATATGCTGAAAAGACCTATATAGGTCTTTCACCTCTTTGGTTAGATTTATTCCTAGGTATCTTATTATTTTGGGTACAATTGTAAATGGGATTGCTTTATTAATTTCTCTTTCTGCAGCTTCATTATTGGTGTCTAGAAATGCAACAGATTTCTGTGCATTGATTTTGTGTCCTGTGACTTTACTCAATTCATTTATCAGTTTTAACAGTTTTTTGGTGGTCTTTCAGGTTTTCTATATACAGTATCATATCATTTGCAAATAGTGAAGGTTTTACTTCTTCCTTACTGATTTGGATTCCTTTTATTTCTTTTTTTTTGTCTGCTTACTGTGGCTAGGACTTCCAGTACTATGTTCAATAAAAGTGGTGAGAGTGGACATACATGTCTTGTTCCTGACTTTGGGGGGAAAGCTCATTTTTCCCCATTAAGGATGATGTTAGGTGTATCTAATGTGGCCTTTATTATGTTGAGGTATGTTCCCTCTAAACCTACTTTGTTGAGGGCTTTTTGGTGGGAAGGAAAACTTGTGTGGCCACTGTGAAAAACAATGTGGAGTTTCCTCAAAAAGTTAAAATAGAACTACTTTTCCATCTAGCAATTGCACTACTGGATATTTACTCAAAGAGTACAGAAACACTAATTCAAAAGGATACTTGCAGCCTGCTGTTTATAGCAGCATTATCTACAAAAACAAAATTATGGAAACAGCCCAAGTGTCCATTGACTGATGAATGCATAAAGAAGATGTAGGGTATGTGCTTGTGTGTGTGTATTGTGTGTCACATACACACACAAGCACACACACAATGGAATATTAGCCATAAAAAGAATGAAATTTTGCCATTTGCAATGACATGGATGGAGCTAGAGAACATTATGTCAAGCAAAATATGTCAGACATAGAAAGACAAATACCATATGATTTCACTCATATGTGGAATTTAAGAAACAAGACAAACAACCATGGTGGGGGTGGAAAGAGAGGAAAATGAAGAAACAGACTCTTAACTATAGAGAACAAACTGATGGTTACCAGAGGGGAGGGGGGAGGGGAATGGGTGTGAGTTAAGGAGTGCAGTTATGTGAGCACAGGGTGTTGTATATAAGTGTTGAATTGCTCAAATATACACCTGAAATTAATATTGTACTGTATGTTAACTACAATTTTAGTAAAAACTTAAAAAAGAGAAAACCAACATTGTTGAGGGTTTTTATCTTAAAAGGATGCTGTATTTTGTCAAATGTTTTTTTGCATCTGTTGCTATGATCATATAGTTCTTATCCTTTCTCTAGTCGATGTGATGTAGAACGCTGATTGATTTGTGAATATTAAGCCACCCTTGCAACCCAGGAATAAGTCCCACTTGAATGTGGTGAATGATTTTTTTTTAATGTACTGGTGAATTCAGTTGGTTAGTATTTTATTGAGAATTTTTTCATCTTTGTTCATTAGGGGTATTGGCCTATAGTTCCCTTTTTTCACTGGTGTCTTTATTTGGTTTTGTTATCAGTGTAATGCTGGCCATGGAGCTGACATTTAGATAGTAAGGACAGGCAATAAGAAAATACATAACCCAGTATGAGAAACCTCTCTTGCCTTCACATCTCTCCCTAGATGCTATTCTATATTTCTTTCAAGATTGAGATATCAGGGCGCCTGGGTGGCTCAGTGGGTTAAAGCCTCTGCTTTCGGCTCAGGTCATGATCTCAGCGTCCTGGGATCGAGGCCCACATCGGGCTCTCTGCTCAGCAGGGAGCCTGTTTCCTCCTCTCCCTGTCTCTCTGCCTGCCTCTCTGCCTACTTGTAATATCTCTCTGTGTGTCAAATAAATAAATAAAATATTTAAAAAAAGATTGAGATATCAGGTTACCCTACCTGCTTCCATTCACATTTCTCGTAGTCATTCCATACCCCATCCCAATCAGATGATTTCTGACCTAGCATGTTACCAATACATCTTTGGTCACCACCAATGACCTCAAGCATGAAAATCCTAATGGATGTTTATCAGTCCTCATCTCATCCTAGTTAAACTCTCTGCAATCACTGACACTTGGTGACACTCTCCATACCCTTTTGTGTTTCCTCTCAGGCTACTACTCTTTGGTATTCCTTGATGAAGACTGAGCAGCCAAACACTTCCCACCAACTCTAACCCCATATATCCAATTGACTGCTACACTTTTCCACTGGGATATCTTTGATGTACCTCAAATTCAGTGAGGATATAAATGAACTCATTTTCTTTCATATATTTCTTTCTCTTGTTCTCAGTCCCCTATTTGTGCTAACTAGTTAGTTTACAAAGGTAGCTGCTGATGAATGGTGACTCAGTTTTTAGAGCTTTGTGTAGTCATTTTTCACATTGAATATGGGCTAGCCTTATGACCAAAGGATAAAGAAGTGATGATGTGCCATTTCTAGGTCTAAGCTTTAGGAAAGCCTGAAAGCTTCCAATTTCACACTATTGTGAGTATTGAAGTTCTTCTACCCTATTGTAAATAAAACTGGAGAGCCAGAATAGTGAGGGAGAGGCTCTGAGACTGCACAAAGACCTAGCAGTCTCATCTGAGTCTGGATTTCCAACTCTGCCCTTCCAATGACCCAGATGTGTACATAAACTATGGGGGATTTCCAGACTGACCAAGCCCTTGAATGACTGAGGTCTCAGCCAATATCAAGTGGAGCAGAAGAAACAACCAGCACATACTCTAAGAGGTAATAAAATGGTGGTTATTTGAAGCCACTGTTTATGCACCACCTTAACCAATGCCCATCATCAGCATTCACCCATAGAACCATACATTAAAATCCTTTTCTCCATTTAGACAGACATCTGCTCAGCCCTGCCCATTACTGGGGTCTTCTTATCACATTAGGCAAGACAAGTTCTACAGGTTCTTACTCCTATCATAGAGGTCCTTTTTAATGTAGGTAGGCCTCTGGCCATTCTTGCCCACACGTAACTCTTCAACACCACCATATGCAGTATCATGGTTCAATTCCATCATGGGCATGTTTCTTTTTTATTTAAGTTTTATTATATCACTCCTCTGTCATATATAGCGATTCCACAGATAGTTATATAACAAAAATTCCATGTATGTGGTGCTGGAACCTATAATGGTGTCTAGAATACACATTTTCCATTATTGAGGCAGTTATTACATTTTGGCCTTTTCCATGGTTTTCCATTACTCTGTGTGTCTGTGTGTGTGTCCTTATTTTCCACATTCAAGTGACATTGAATGGACAGGATCAGTTCTCCAAATTTCAGTATACAAACTGCTACAGCTTCTTTACTACCTACAGGGTTCCAGAGACCCATCCCAGACTCTACCTTTAAGTCTTAGACCCTGTATTCTATGCTCAATTATTCTTGAATTAGTTTTCTATTGCCACTGTGGTGAATTTCCACCAACTTAATGACTTAAAAAATCCACAAATTTATTCTACAACATTTTTGGAGAACTCAGAAATGCTCTTATTGGGCTAAAAAATCAAAGTGTCAGTAGGAACGTGTTCTTTCTGGAGGCTCTCAAAGGCAATCTGTTCCTTTCCCTTTTTCATCTTCTAGGGATCTTAGACATTTCTTGGCTCATGGCCCTTTTCTGCATATTGAAAGCCAGTAGGGTATCATCTTCAATTCTGTTTCTTCTCTGACCTCTGCTTCTGTGGTCTCCTTCTCTGAATCTGACTCTGAGCCTCTTGCCTCCCTCTCAAAAGGACTCATATGATCATATTTGGCCTATCTGGATAATTCAGGATAATCTCCCCACCTCAAGATCCTTAACCAAACCATATCTACAATGTATCTGTTGTCATGTAAGGAAATATATTCCCTTTTGGGGATTAGGACATAGGTATCATTATTTAGCCTACCACAACACTCAATCTTAACCCTCCCACCTCTATGTCCTGACCTTTTAAACTGATCATTGACATAATTATTTGGCATCAACACAGCATTGCTTTTGAACAGTGCACCTAAGATTATCCCAATATGTATACCAAATCTCCAAAATCTATATAATCCTTCCCAGACTCAGCTTTGGTTTCAGATACCCTAGCCCAGTTACAGTTTCACATGGCTATAAAGGGAATTTGGACAGGGTCAGTGGTGGGTAAAATAACTAGAATTGGGGTTCGTACCCAAGGAAGACATTTATGAGGAACACAAGGATGAGTGCACGAGAAACACAGGGATGAGTGCACAGGTGACAGTCATCTCACACTGCTTGGGAGAATCAGGGAAAGCTTCAGTGGAGAGAAAAATTAGGTTCTGCCAGGTGAAAATGGAATACTGACAAATATTGAAGAAGTGGCAGCAGGAAGGAATTCTTGGAAGCGGAACAGCATGTGCAAGAATATGGAGATATAAGAGAGTGCATCGAATTCAGGAATCTGACAGGTAGTAAATATAGCTGAAAGGAGAAAAAGAAATAGTTTGAAGTGAGATGGGAAATAAGGGAGAATGGATTGAGAGAGACAGTAAGAATTACAAACATTAAATACATGTTGGGCAGTATGCTAATAGATTTATATGCATAAATTTTCGTTAGTTAGCTCAAGTGAGCATTTTTATAGATATGACAAAATTGGATGCATTATGTATCAACTTGAAATTCCAGCCCACCTCTGCCTAAAATCAAAGACCATTGTCTTTTCACAAAGTCAGTGCTGCTTAAACTGGCATGTGATCCATGATTGGTGCCCAATAGGTCATTACTAGTACATAGACAAAATTGTTGTGTTTGTTGTTTAGTACTAATATATTTGTTTATTATTTAAAAATAAGATTTAATCCACATGTAGCCCTTTATGAGGAAATGAACAAGAGCATTTCCAGAACATAACCCACGGGGGAACCTTCATAAAATCCCCTCTAAACATGACACTGCTCTTTCTCGTGTTCCTCATGAAGCAACACCTGTCCAGTCAAAATCCTCGATGTTCTGACACTCCACACCTCCACACAGCATCCCTGAGTCTCTCCTCTCTTCCCATCAATTACTAAATGTGTATTTTTCATTTTACTAACCTCTCTCTTCCTCAATTTCCTCATCTATCCAATGAAGATAATAGCAGGAGTTAATACATTGGATTGTAATTAGTTCTAAATGACTTAAGGTCTTTAGAATAGTACTTGAGATATGGTGAACACCAGGTAAGTATATATTTAAAAAAAAACACCCCATGTTTGTGTCCAAAGTTCCATTCCCTGTTGACCACCCCTAACTTTAGTTACCTTTCCAATATCCTGCTACTTGCCCTCACTTTGTTTTACAAATATGACAATCTGGTTTCTTTCTCAACTTCTACTGACATTCTCTCACTAAGTAACCAGCTTTGAACCAATCACTCTCCTCAGAAGCCATAATTCTTAGTAAATAGTATGAGATTATAGCAGTTATCTCTTTATCTCAAAAATACTTGAAAACAAAGTTTGTTGTTTTGTTGTATTGATTTTTGGTTTTTTTGTTTTTGTTTTGTTTTTTTACAGAGTGTTAGTTTTAGGGAATATACTTAACCCTATAGAAAGTGGCATGGAATAACAAAATTCTAATGGAGATAGCCAAGCAAGAAATCACATTGGATTGCCAGAAGTTGGTAAGTGCCAAAGGTAGATAATCAGACTTAATGAATCAGAGCAAAATGTTTATTATGCACTGCAAAGGAAACAGCAGAGGCATTAGTATGTTAGCATAAGTTTATCTGTCCCCAAGTCCCACAGGGCCCAGGTGGTGGCTTCACACAAAGAGAATTGCACTACAGCTGAGGAACCAAAAATCAAGAGCTCTGTATCTTTTCTAGCAAGCAGCAAACAGATTGGTTCCCTTTCCCAGGGGGTAAGCAGTTATATAGTAATTAAGGTAAGGTCACTTTGACCTACTGAATTACCTATGTGACTAGCTATGTAAACAGCTGAGTATCAAGGGACAATTAGGCACTACAGTGTGGACACTCAGGACCCTTGGTTGACTGCTTTTCTCAACAGTTAGAAAATCCATTTTACAGTATTGTAATATATCACATGGGGCAAAAAAGACATCGTGTTGTATATTCACAGCATTTAACTACTGACTCTTGAAGGAGGTCTCAAAAATGAGAAAGTACCTTGACTTGTTACAAGACAGTGAAAATTGTGAAGAGCTATGACAGAGAGGGAAGGAAAAGGAAAGAGTGGGACTCTGCTGAAGCATGAGTAAGTGGGGTAAAATAGTTATAGGCTTGAAATCTGACTTTGCCATATATATATATATATATATACACATATATATAAGAGAATAATAATAATACATGCATTGAGGAGACAATGTGGAGGTCAATTGAAATAAGACACAATTAGATTTCCAATTCCCTGCATTTCTTGTTAATGTAAGTTTTCAAAATTTTTAAAATTGTAATTATTTTTATTTTTACCTCTATGGCAATTAATCATATATACATAAAAATATTAGGCGTATAATGGAATTAGCTGTGTACCTCTGACAAAACACTTTGAGGTAATATAAGAAAGAATAAGGTATAAAAAGTGTTGCTCAAGTCATGAGGTATACGGGTAATTTTCCTACTGTATGTATAGGTTGATGTAGAAAAATACCATGTTGAGAATACCATATTGCTTGCTACACAAAGATTTCACATATTGTTGCTTACACAGACAAGATCTATTATACTATTTCCAATTGGAAGGAAGGCTATTTCTCTAACTAGTGTTATCATCATAAATAAATTATTCAATTAAGTATCCATTGATGCCTACTAGATCTCAGGAAGTGTCTTGAAAATTGGATATGCAAAAGCCAGTCACTCAAGGCCCTAACTTTCAAAGACTGAATATGTCAGTGAAGGGAGCAATCCTATAAGCATATAGGACCTAGAGAATAGGTTAATTATTCAAGGTCACACAACAATGGTAGTAATAACTCGTCCACTTTATTTCTACTAGTCTAAAATCCCATACAATTGTTTTAAACAAAGATTTCTTTTTTTAGTTTCTCCATTTTAATTTATCTCACCTCCCCTGCCTCTGTTTGACCATGAATTATTAAAACACACACAAGTTAATAGACTTGGATCAGGGGGCAGCTTCTGGGGAAAGATCGCTGGAAGCCTCTATATCTTCCTGGTTTTCCCCCAAAGAATAATTCTGGAAGTAAAGCCCTGTTTATCTGTGAGTGGCATAGGGATCTAAGTCAGGTCTTTCATCTTCCCATTCCCAGCTAATAGCTATGCCACAAGAACTGCTTTCTCTTGGACATTGGCCCCATTTAAGTAGTAATGACAAAATGCTCCCAAGCTTTTCAAACTAGGCGAAACTTCTGTTATCCTCAGAGGGGGCCTCTGACTCTTCTGCCATTGTCCAAGTTACCTAATCCTTACTTATGTATAAAAATATCGGGTAGTCAGACCTCAAGTTGGATGGTTTCAGCATATATATATATGTAAAAACACACACACACACACATACACACACACATATACAATGGAATACTATGCAGCCATCAAAAGAAATGAAATCTTGCCATTTGCAATGACGTGGGTGGAACTAGAGGTAGTGGGGGGTAGGGAGGGAAAAAATGAAACAAGATGGGATCGGGAAGGAGACAAACCACAAGAGACTCTTAATTTCACAAAACAAACTGAGGGTTACTGGGGGGTGGGTGGGTAGGGATAAGGTAGCTGGGTTATAGACATTGGGGAGGGTTTGTGCTATAGTGAGTGCTGTGAAGGTGTAAGCCTGATGATTCACAGACCTGTACCCCTGGGGCAAATAATAATTTAAAAAATACCAAAAAATGACATTTACATCTCAACAACTGTAACATAAGCAGTGTTTCCCTGGTGAGTGGATAAAAGCCCCCCTTTGGAGTTCAGTAGGCCTGAATGTAAATCCAAGTTCTACATGTTGCTCTTAGGTCTTTGAGAAATTAATGTAAAGAGTTGAACACACAGTTGACAGTCAATATAAGTTATCATAGAAATGATATTTATGGGGCGCCTGGGTGGCTCAGTGGGTTAAAGCCTCTGCTTTCGGCTCAGGTCATGATCTCAGGGTCCTGGGATCGAGGCCCGCATCGGGCTCTC
>LNAC01002211.1:6258-26421 GCA_002007465.1 Ailurus styani | reverse complement strand
CTGCCTACTTGTAATCTCTCTCTGTGTCAAATGAATAAATAAAATCTTAAAAAAAAAAAAGTGTAAAAAAAAAAGAAAGACCTAAGAGGCATATTAAAAAAAAAAAAAAAGGAAAAGTTGAAAAGGTGAAAAAAAGAAGAAATGCATTTTAGGAAACTTGAGCTCAGGAATGACTATGCCATATTAAGGGATCAGTAAGATACTTTAAAATACTTGAAGTCTGAAAATAAGCATTTTCTTTCACTAGGATGTTTACATTTCAAAAGTACGACTAATGAACGTAAGTAAATAAAATGCTGGTGACATCTTTATAGAACACTATCCAGATTGCCTAAAGAAAAGCTGGAGTTACCAGATTAATTCAAACTCGTAAGGTAGGAGCACATATCCATGGAGTCAAATATATACAGTTGTAAGAGGAAACTAAGCATTTGAGAATAAATTACGTATTTTCAGGTGACTAAAACTTGGCACCTATTAAGGAAACCACGTAGTGTTTTCTTAGCTAGAGAGAAATTTACACAGGTGGTAAGATGAGAGGAGTAGGAAAGAGATTAGAAACAAAGAGGTAACAGATTACTAAAGGCTTTAATTTAGTAGAAAATTAGTTACTGAGTAACTACTTTATGTCCAACACTGGACTGCATATAAGTAGAGAAGGAATATTTTGGTATATCATTGCATTTATGTGATCTTAATAAGAAAGTGGAACAACAGTGTTTTTGGGTGATAATTACCATAATTGTGGGGTATGGCTATAAGGATATAAAGATTCCTATAATTTAATCATATTGCTCTAGCATAGCTCTTAGACGCAGCTCCATAGATTGCATCTGCACAAGAAAGTTGCAGTGTAAAACAGATCACTCAAAAATCTTAAGGTCATTCCACCGTGTGAACAGGACTATGTCTAGTTCATTGTGAACCCCAAGTCCCTTGCAAAATGCCTGGAAAACAGCACTGAATCAATAAATTAGTAGATGGATGCATAAATAAAACTCCTAGGACATGAACTAGACTACCTCTGATGGTAGGGATGGAACTCTCCAGGAACAAGGTCAGAATGCCATGGTGATATCNAGGAACAAGGTCAGAATGCCATGGTGATATCCAGGTTCCAAGCTCTGCCTTTTACCAGTCCAGCTCTGTTCTGAGTAACAGCATTCAGGATGCCACTTGTCTTCAGAAGACCCCTGCCAGCGATTTGCTAAGATGGGGGCTTTTAGCACATACNCCAGGTTCCAAGCTCTGCCTTTTACCAGTCCAGCTCTGTTCTGAGTAACAGCATTCAGGATGTCACTTGTCTTCAGAAGACCCCTGCCAGCGATTTGCTAAGATGGGGGCTTTTAGCACATACGGGCTGATTATTGTTACTCACACCACAGCCATTTTGACAGCCCTTAATGCTGGATTCCTCTTCTTCTAGAACTACATATTTTGTACTTATTCCATTATTTTATATTCTTGCTGTTGTTGGGTTTTTTTGGGTTTTTTTTTAGGAAGTATTTTAGAGTGTGAAAAGAGGCTTGACCAAGATACCTTTGGTTCATTGCTTCTAAAGACTTAATTCTCAATCTGGAGTACATGTTACATTAATAATTTTTACCAATGGGGGAAATATTGTTTAAATAAAGGATCCTCAAATCCAAAAAAAAGTATTAAGGTCATTGATATTTCCAGAGAATGTATCATACCCCTACATTATTCAGATCTTCTGATTTCCTTTTTTTTTTTTTTTTGGCACTTCAAGTCCGTGTGGGTCTGATTACATAGAATGATGAAGTGGAATCACCATCACCAATACTGAATGGATGTGAGACATCAGCTGAGAAATGACAAGAAAAGCAGAAAGGGAATCAAAGAGGGCTCAGTTAGGGCCACCTGGGTGGCTCAGACGGTTAGGCATTGGACGCTTGATTTTGGCTCAGGTCATGATCTCAGGATTGTGAGACTGAACCCTGCATCAGGATCAGTACTCAGTAGGAGTGTGCCTGAAATTCTTTCCCTCTCCCCCCTTCATATGCATGTACATATGCTCACTCACTCACTTTCTAAATCTTAAAAAAATAAAAATAAATAAATTTAAAACAAATTTTTAAAAAAGGGCTTAGCTTATGCTCAAAGTGCTGGTGGCCTCCTTTGGATTTCCACCTTCTCTTCAGACTCACAACAAAATCCGGAGTATGATTTAATAGACCCCAAATCACAACTTCCAGAAAGTCTTTTTTATACATAAACCACTCATTAGACATTTTCATTAAAGGCTGGATTCAGTTGTGTCTTTTATGGAACTTATTGGTTCAATAAAAATTTTTAATTACAGACTAGGCATTACGTAGAACATGGGGATACAGAAAGAATTAGGACATGCTCCCTAGCCTCCAGAATTTCACAATATAGAAGACTGACTTGAAAACTAATCACTAGAATACTCATTAATTTTTTAAGCTAATAAGTAGTGTAGTAAATATGCACTAGGAACCTTGCAAGATGTTCTAGATGTAATGAAGGGTAGGTACAGAAAACAGAATAGCCCTTCAAAACTATCTATATTATAATTCATAAAACCTATTAACTGGTTACCTTATAAGACAAAAGGGACTGTGTGTTTAAATTAAGGACATTGAGTAAAATGGATTATCCCAGATTATCCAGGCAGGCTGAATATAATCATGTAAGAATCCTAGAAGTAAAAAGAAAAAGGTCAGAGTCAGAGTTCGAAGATGGAGTTGACCTTGAAGATGGAGGGAAGGGTCCTGAACCAAGGAATGGAAGCAAGCCCCTAAAAGCTCCAAGGGCAAGGAATAGAGTCCCTCCCTAAAACCTACAGAAAAATATATATGGTTCTCACGACACCTCAGTTTTAGCCCAGTAGCACTCATTTCAGACTTCTAACTGCCAAAACAATAATGCAATTAATTTGTGTGGTTTTAAACCACCATGCTTGTGATAACTTGTTACAGCAATGATCGTAAACCAATACACTCACTAGTAGCGATTACAGGCAAGTAAATAAACAAGTGAGGGAGGAAAAAATAAAAAAAGATGTAAAATACCATATAGATGCAATAAATACTGAGAATTCACAATAACCAGTTACAATTTTGAGTTACACTAGACTTCAGCGAATAGGTTAATACATTTAACTTGGTTCTGAAGAATTCCTAGGAGTTTATCCTCTCAAACAGAAGTCCTCTCAAACAGAAGTCCTCTCAAACAAGAGCATCTGAAAATGTCAAAAGACAAGAGAAAAATCAGGGTAAAATTCAGTGTAAGAGAAGGAAGAGAATATCAAGAGAAGGAAGGTCATACTCCTCAACTCGATGAGACATATGCAGTTGCAGCCCATGTGAAGATCTGTATACCACACAACCTTACAAAGACTACAATGAGTGGGGGGGGGGCACAAGTGGGGCCCTCAGGATGCTCTGTGAACAAGTTGATGATGGTTTGTTCCAGGCTGAGAAGGGAACTGAATACCATCCTAAATTATGTAGATCTATCCCATATTCACTAGGGCCCTATAAGTAAATTTCTAGAAAGAAATATCTTTAACAGATCTATATTTAGAAAGTTACCAGAGTATGAGGAATGTACTGGGAGGTTCTAGCAGTAAGGGCCTAAGCTATAGTTTTTATAAATAGACACATCCAAACCAATCTTTTTGAAAAGGTACATGTGAAGTACTCAAGAATTTAAGCCCCCAACCCATGCAGTTTTTACCCTGAGTTACTCAGTATTAACCTCTTCTTTAATCCCAAGTGAAACATCCAGGTGGTCTATGGGAAAAGTTTTTCTTACAACACTTCTGAATCAAAATAAACTACAAAGATCTATTTGGCTTCATATGGGAAGATGAAATAATCAAAGTGTTACCAACAACTGGTTTTGCTGTGATCTTTGACATTTTGCACTGAGAGTCTAAGTCATATCCAATTGTCAAATTCATACTTCACTGATTCCTTATTCTTTGATTTACACTTCTCATCTTTGACCTGGACTGGGATAATCGCTGGTTGCTTGCTAGGAAGTAGCACAATTCATGAATTAAGCACCAGCTAATGTCTCAGGGAATCAAAGATTTGCTTTGGCCCAATTCACTTAATTCATCTTGTTCCCTTTATCTTAAAAGAACAGAAGAACTAACCTCTACAACCTTCAACACTGACAAGTGTATGGCAATAGATAAATATTTCAATATAATTGTTTTCAGTGCCATTTTTACACTATGTAACCATGAGAACGTTAAGGAAGTATGCACTTTTGATTGGATGGCTAAAGAACAAGGAGGAAAGCCTTGGTGATCAACGTCCATTACCGTTTTATTTTGGCACCCGTGTAGTGGCAGTTTTCTTCAGTCTAGAAGGAAATGAAAGGGATACCAAAATACATTAAAATTACCATGCCTGCAAGGGTCTGAAAGTATTTTTTCCATTCTATTTCAAATTCATCTGACCCTTACTAGAATATAGTGTACAATTTACAGTTTAACTCTTCACAAAATACTGTTGAGAATAAAATCCTCAAATCATGGAAAAGAGGGTAATTGGTGAAAACAAGAAAGAAGTACTGATCTAATAATTTCCAAATTATTTTTCATGGAATGTTCATAAAGGTAACATGAAAAATGAAGCTTATGGTGAAGATTGAGAAGTGCTGAGTAAGATGAAGTTAAAACAGGCTTCTCTGCCTTAAAGCTTTACAGAGTCACCAATAGGTTAGTAAACGTCCATCCGACAAGAAGGCAGGTTTTGTGGCAGTGACTGAATTCATTTCACCACAGAACCTTTGTTTTCCCCCCTGCCCAGCATTTACAAAATCATTGTTCCATGGAACAATATGCATTGAAAAGTGATGTTCTGTAGATGAGCAGGCAGTATTTCAAAAAAGCATCTATAAAGAAAGATGAAGTCAGTTATTAGTGGGTTATTGCTTATGTCTCCAAGGATTCAAAGAGAATGAGAGTCAATTAAGCAAGAGACATTTAAGTTAGATGAATAGGAATATTTCTCATAGGGGAGACAGCTGTTCAAATAGGAGTGCTTGAAGATAGCATTTATTGCACTAAGTGCCAAGAAAGGAACATGCAAATTCTCTATTTCTGTTTATGCAATGAGAATACCAACTGTCAATATTTGAAAAACTATGGAAACTGATGGATTCTCAGTGTCACAAATCCATTGGAATAGGAAGACATTCACAGTAATAACTATCAGGAATAAGAATACTCCATTTTCAAGAAGCTTGCAGGTAAGGAGGATAACGTTCTTAAAGAATGAAGAAAGGCAATGGTTTCTCTCAAAGTGATTAATATTGCCTCAAAGATGATTAAATTTGAGCAGAAATACTCAAAGTCAAAGACCAATGTGAGGTGCCAAAATTGGTAGGATCGAAGTAATGAGGAATGTTAAGAAAAGGTCAAACTAGACTGGAGTTCCTTTTAGCAGAATTCTTTCCTTGCCCAGTTTCAAGAGACCAAAATGAGTAGATTAAAATATTTTTGACTGAGAAGATGTAGTCTTATTTTTCCACAAAATTTTAGGGGTCAGTGAATGCAGTACTCCCATGTAAAGATTTAGAAATAAATGGAATCTGACAGACATCAGAACTCTAGAATTCAGCTGCCCACGGTAACTTAATGTTTGAGTTTTGGAAGACTTTTGGACAAATCTTCCTCTTTGGAATACTTAAAGAGACAGTAGAATAAAATGTAAGCTAAATTCTATTTTTAGAAGTCTGTCCATTCAAGTCAGCTTATGTTTATGAGGATGCATTACATGATTTTATAATCATCATGCAAGTTCTAAGGAGTAAAGGAGAGAGTACATGATGTGAAAACCACTAATTATTTGAATACTCTAAGAAATTGTGACTTTCACCAAAGGAAAAAAAGTGGGAATTATGTGAAAAAAGGCCAGAAATCATTGTAAAAAATTATTTTAAAAATACCATTGTTATTTTTAAGAATTTTCCAGGATCATTCAGAATGCCAAGAAACTGTTGTAATAGCTGAAAGAATTGCAGAATTATATACTTCTGTAAAATGAGTTTTATATTTCCAATAAGAAGACTAAGTATTGCCTGATGATTCACAGACCTGTAC
Source organism: Ailurus styani (assembly GCA_002007465.1). Classification (NCBI taxonomy): domain Eukaryota; kingdom Metazoa; phylum Chordata; class Mammalia; order Carnivora; family Ailuridae; genus Ailurus; species Ailurus styani. The sequence continues at coordinate 20,318 of LNAC01002211.1, read as the reverse complement.
CCCTGGGGCAAATAATAATAATAATAATAATAATAATAAAAAGAAGACTAAGTATTTACTTACAAAAAGACTCAGGCCAAGGGTCAACTGCTGCAAGGAAGCTTTCTCTCAATTCTCCTCTGCCCATATACCTCCTCATCCTAAAGCAGACTGAACGTTTCCCCTCTAGGACTTCTATACTTTTGGCATTAAAAACGTGACTTTCAATTCATTCATTCAGGAAATATGCATTTTGTTTGAGGGCCAGCGTTTCTCATGCATAGTGTTATGCAGGGGGAATGCAAAGCTAAGAAAAGCACAGATAATCTGTACTTGAGATGCTCATACAATTACCTCAACTGCTTCCTTGCTCTGGGAACATTATTTTCCTCCATTGTAAAACAAGGAAAATATTATGCCATAGGTTGTAAGGATTACATAAACAGAACTCACACTAAGCCTAGCCCACAGGAGGAGTTCAACAAATGTTTCTTTGCTTCCATTCTGGAACTATTGTATTCCATCTACCAAAAGCCTTGCTATATTATAGTGATCTACTTCCAAAGATATCTGTTCATTGAGTTTTGATTAGCTATATGAAAATCATTATCTGGTAGAGAAGGACAAACTATTCATATCTTTTCTCATACCCTACCTAACTCAATGGTTAGCCAAGAGCTAAAACTCAGTACTTATGACTGAAGGAGTAAGGAAGGAGAAAAGGAAGTAAGACAAGCTGTCAGGGAAATATGGAAAGAATGGCCACTGTAGAGAGGTCAAGGGTTTCTCAGAAAAACTGGAACAAACATCAATAAACAAAATGTAAAACCACTGAAACAGGAGAAGACAGGAATATATAACTGCTTCAACTACTTCTGCTCTTCCAAGGTAGCTCAAGCAATGACTTGTTTTTGCTCCCTCCTTTTTCCATTTAAGAAGCAAAAGTAAATGCCATTACACTTAGGTTTTACCAATTTTTCATTTATGTTTGCCAACTATCTCCAAATCCCAAAGCATACCTGCATACATGAGGTTCCTGGTACACATAATGCCTTTCCCAAACATGTCTACTTGCAAATGTCTATGCATTTTTCAGGTACATCTTGAGTTTAAAAATCTTCCATCCCATAGGCTACTTTTTTTTAACATTAACAGGCAGACCAAAGTAGGATTTCTTCTGTGTGCATGTTGTTCAGTCAATACCTCCATTAAAGCAACTGTATTATCAATTGACCATGATTTAATTTATAAGAATAGATGAGTCCTCACAAGACATTTTTCATAGATTTAATCAGTTAATATTCATAGCAATCCTGCATGGAAGGCATTATTTTTTATCACCCATTAATTAAGTGGTAAACTCAATAAAAGTCCAGGAGGAAAAGAAACTCATTTTTTTCTTTGACACTCAAAGTCATTGGTGTTTGATACTGGAAGATAGACATCTGAATACATGAAAATGTCCTTATTCCTTATGTCCTCATGACTCCACAGGCATATAGCATAAATGTATAAATATGTATATGTATTCATATATAAATATGTTAAAGGCAGACAAAAGTTATAGCTTGTGGATGAAGATTTCTAAGTGAGACTATTTTAATCATGGTTGAAAAGAAGAAAGACTTTTAAATAAGTAGTGATAGAAGACTTATAGTTTCAGCTTCAAAATGTAAAGTACTTACAAGTCTTCACTCTCATCTTTACAAGAAAAAACTAGAAAAACTGAAAACCAGTAACTTTTTTTTTTTTAAACCAGTAACTTTTTGTGGACTTATCAGAGAAATGAAGTTGCAGGGCAAAGTGCTACCTTGAAATTAGGGTCAGGCATGTGCAGAGGGTGACAAACAAGACCTGTTTACCTGGAGGAGCCTCTGGAGCCATCAACAAATACAAATATTTGAATGGTAATTTTAATAGATTCCTAAGACTGAATGTGCACTAGCCTGAACGTGAGAAACTCCTAGGGACTGCAGTGTTAGGCGGGGACCTCACAATATCTGTGGGCATTAGTGGCAGGATTCTGTGGAATCTGACAGCAGGCCTCCCCAAGATGAACATTTGAGTTGAAAGCAATCAACAGCCAGCAGATTCAGGAAAAACTCTTTACCTCCCTTCTCACCCACCTGCTTGTACCAGGAAGAGAGCTATTAATAGATTCCTCTTCACCTAAAATGATGTATCTGAATAATGGGACAATCTTTGTTTTCTAAACCTCTCTCACCTTCCTACTAATGGCCTTTTTCCCCCCGCTTGGTATCCTTGGACCCCTAAGTCTCTCCTTAGGTCACATAAGAATCATGTTGCCTCACGGTCTTTGGAATTTCCAGGTCTGTGTGGCTTCCCTGTGCATATGCTACTAAATTATTCTCTTCTGTTACTCTGTCTCATGTCAGTTTGATTCTTAGTCCAACTAGAAGGACCCTGAAAATTAAAGATTCTTCCTCCCCAACAATTCCCAACAGATTCGAATGTTAAAGATGCCAAAGTGACCCTTAGACTGGAAGAGTCATCACTGTACATCCTGTGCTAAGCTTTCTCCATAGAAAAGGCCAAATCCACAAGGATGGACATCATATTATCCCTCTGGAGGAAGTACACAATACCTACTTCAGTCCCCTCTAGACTTCTATCACCAAAAGGCAGGGCAGGGGGGATGGGTGGGAACTCCCTAGCTGTCAAGTCTTCAAAAGAAATGAACGGGAATACTGCAGCTAAGAAGGGAATTAGGAGAAGTGGGGAAAATGCTATACATTGTGGAAATGCTGGGGAAGAGCACAGCCCTGAACACAGGCCCACTCCGAGACAGAGATTCAGTCTTACAATTATAGAAGGGTCTCTCTCCCCTGCACCTCACTGCCACAGGGTTCCTATATAATGACTGAGCAGCTGCAAGTTATTTTATGGATAGGATACACTGATGCTGAGGTTTACATGAAAAGGAAAAAGACACAGTAGGAAAATATTCAGTATTGAAGAGAATATCGACTATTTAAGAACAAAGTTGAAGTCAGGTAGCATCATTTCTCCAAGACTTACCAAAGTTTATTGTAACCAATGAATATATTGTGTGTCAACCATATGCAAAGAAAAAGCAAGTTATAAAGAGTGTGGTATTGGTTATGGAACAAGCAAATACAGCAGTGGAACAGAATAGAGAAAAAGACCCCTCATAAATATAGTCAACTGATCTTTGACAAAGGAGTACAGGCAATACAAGAAGCAAATATAATCTCTGACAAGTGATGCTGTAACAATTGGACATTCACATGAACAAGTAAATCTCAACAGACCTTCACAAAAATTTCCCTAAAATGGATTATAGGCCTAAATGTAGAATACAAATCCATAAAAATCTCTAGAAGTTAACACCGAAGGAAACCAAGATGACCTCAGGTATGAGGATTCCTTTTAGATACAATACCAAGGACAAAATCCAAGAAAGAAATAATTCATAAGCTTATCTTCATTAAAATTAAAAATTTATTTAGCAAAGATCGTATCAGGAGAATTAACCCAAACAAGAAAATTCCAGTATGTGGCTTATTGTCTCCCCCAACCCCCAAAAGACACATCTAACAAAGGAGACTATTACCCAAAATATACAAAGAATTCTCAACACTAAAGAAAGCAACCTGATCAAAATATGGGCCAGAGACCTTAAATAACTCAAAAAAGATATACAGATGGCAAATAAGCACATGAAAATATGTTCCACATCATGTGTTAAGAAATGCAAATTAAAGTAATGAGGAGATACACTACCTGCCTAATAGAATGGCCGAATTCCAGAACACTGATGGCGCCAAATGCTAGCAAGGATGTGAGCAACAGGAATTCTCATTTATTGCATGTAGGAACACAGTTGGTACAGCCACTTTGGATGACACTCTGGAGGTTTCTTACAAAACTATACATACTCTAACATAACACCCAGAAAGTAGGCTCCTTGGTATTTACCCAAAGGAGTTGAAAACTAAAGTCCACATAGAACTTGTACAAGAATGTTTATAGCAGCTTTATTCATAATTACCGAAGTCTGGAAGCAGCCAACGTGTCCTTCAGTAGGAGAAAGGATAAATAAACTATGGTACATCTAGACAGTGCAATATTGTTCCAAATCAGGGATAACACATGAATATATTCTAAAGAACGTAGAAAAACTCCAAACATTTTCATGCCTGAGGCCCAATTCTGACAATACTGAAATATTCAAAATGTGTGACCTAAAAGGAGCCACTTGACAAATACTCCCAGAAAGCAATGAGCCAGTTTTAACTGTAAATGTAGTCTGAGGCTGCCCCTCTCAAGGAACAGAATAAAATCATAACCAGACCACTGTGTTAAAGTTCTACTGCCTTACCAAACCCCCCTCCCACCTCTTAACATTACTTATCAAAATATATAAAAGATGCCATTTAAATTGAGCACTCTAATGGAACGTATTGGGAAAATTAAAAACAAGAAAACAAGAAAAGTAAAATGAAACCAAGATTAGTTATCTATACAATACACATGATCTAGTGTCAGGCATAAGCAGGGATTTGCTAACCAATGTTTAACAACTTCATCTCCAAAACACATGTGTATATAAATTTATTTTAAGTTTATTACGAAACTATTGGTTCATGTCTGCCGGTGTGAGCCCATCAGTTAATGATTGACAATGACTAACCAAAGACCATTTGACATAGTATTTGAAAGTGCCAGTGCAGGCCTATCACACAGAAATAGGGGATGCTTGTGAAATAATATTTGGATGCAAAGAAAACAGATTTATTATTTCTCAGGTAAGAATTAATTTGGTGGGAAGCTAGAAGCTTATCTCAGACATCAAACAGCAAGAATTAAAAAGCAAGCCGCATGGAAAACTCAGGTCTATCTGCTAGTTATTCTATTTTTCTTTTGATCCCTCACTGGAATAGAGTGGTCTCTTCCCTCTGTTTTTCTCTCCTTTCCCATTTGGAATCCAGATTAATTTTGCCCACCTGTTCCTGGCTACAATAGTGGAGAGAATCCCTGAGATTAGTTTGTCTACTTTCCGTTGGGTACATTATTAGGTAGAAAATAGGAATTAACCTTAGAGCCATACAATTTAAAATATTAGTATTTATGATAGCCTGAATAGTTCATTTTTCTATTAGAAAAGAGTAAGCCTATAGTCATATCAAAAATGCAAGTGAGCTAAACATACATTAGAATTAGGCAGGGGTTTTTAGAAGTTGTTAAAATCTGGCTATAGATTGTCATTCCTCTGTTAGTATCTAGGGGGAGTTTTAAAATTACATTGCTTTTAACCATAATCTGGCCTATTATTGCCTCAAGAGTGAGGACATACTTATCCTAAAGTCAATGGTAATTTCTGAGAGAGAATACTAGGATGTGTCCCATTTCTGTCAGAGTCTGAGTCAGTTGGCTATTGTTCTGTAACTACCCCCCCACAACTTAGTGGCTGAAAGAATGGATTATTTGTCTGGCAGTACAGTAGATATGGATTTCCAGTCTAAGGTCACCTGGGTGGTTCTTCTGGGATTAGCTGGCCTTCCCTGTGCTGTAGATTAAGCAGAAAATTTAAGTACTGTTCCTCCTGTGGGGCCTCAGCTGCCACACCTAGCCTGACTTGGTTCAGGTTACCAATCACCTTCAAGCAGGCTAGCACAGGTTATTTCCCATTTTAGGAAGGGTTTCAAAAGATGTGCAAAACTTTTGAAGCCTAGGGCTCAGAATTGGTGCATTTGGCACTTTCACCACGTTCCACAAGCAAGTAAGTCCCAAGGACACCTAGATAACAGGGATTGGGCAACAGACTTAGAGTTCTTAATTGGGAGGAGCTTTACAGTAAGTGACATTGTAGGAGATTCAGCACAAAAGAGTTGAAGTTTGGCATTCTTATAATCTACTACAGAGTCCTTAGATGTAAACTTTTCCAGAGTTCCTTCCTGACCAATATTTTAATTGAAACTTTAATGCCAAATTAGTACTGTAATAGAGAAGACATCCAAGAACTGTTCACTGGCCTCTGATTAATATATTAGACTTGAGTACATTTTTAATGGTTGGCTGTCACTAGGTCATATGTAAATGAAAAGACACACCTAAGTCCTAAACCATATATTTGCTGGGTTATATCTAAATTCCTAACAAGTTATTATATACAATGGTTTTTAAGAATATTTATTGTTCTTGGATTGTAAATTTTTTTTAGAATATTTGGAAATACAAGAAATCAAGTTTACAGAAATTCTGTGTCTCTTAACTTTTAAAATTAGGATATAATCAAAATATGGAAAAGCTCTCCAATAAAGACACTGATTTGCCAGATTATATTAGCAAATTCTATTAACTCTAGCAGCTGTTTTCTTCTTTAACAACTTTTTTATTCAGTACTTTGCTTCCATATTTTAAGATTTTTTAATATCTCTTTCATTGTCTGATCTAATTGTTTAATACTTTTAGATCTATTTTAAGGAATAACATTTGACAGTGGAGACCATGTATTTTCCTGATTTTGATGGGAGTGTTTCTGGTATTTCACCACAAATTCTTCAATCAAATGTTTACTGAATGCCTGCTACATACCAAGTACTATCTTTTGAGACATGTATAAGTTACCATAAAGGACTTAATTTTTTTTAGTGTTTAAAATTTAAGACTGTATGTAGAATTCTGGTTAAAATTATTTTTTGCATTTTCTGAGATCTTATTTTCTTCTTTTGGCCCACTAATACGATTATACTAACAATTTTAAATAGATTTTTACTATTAAGTTTTTTTTAATATACAATATAAAAACTTACAGCTTTTATAGAAGATGTACAATTAATAATTAAAAGTAATACATTCACCTTTTTCTGTCCCCCAGTCAACCTTTTTTCCTCCAAAGGACATTTACCACACTCCCTTTAAGAAACACACTTTGTATTTGAATAAATATGTGTGAGTGCCTGTGTGCATGCACACCTCCTTACTCTTCAAGGTAACATTGAACACAATTATCTGTATCTTGCTATTTCAATTTACTGGGATGTCTTGGTGATTTTTCCTTATCATTACTGATAAAGCAGACACATTTTCTTTAATTTTTTATCATATGCATACACCGAAAATGAATTTAACCTAAGGAGTTTTTATCTTTAGCTATTACAGAATAGAACAGGGAAATAGGAAACCCCATCATTACCATACAGTTCAGGTGATACTCTCACACAGAACCTAACTGTAACCTCAATCCCCAGCAGACTGTTTGGAAACAGTACCAAAGGAAGAGAAAAATAATTAAGTACACTAAAACGAAGCAGCTAGGATTCTCACTTCCAGAGTTGAAAACGGAGCCAAAATGGTAATTATAGAACCCATTCTGTGTCTTCTTACCCACTGCCATTACTTTAGGACTTTTTCGTAAAGGAGGGGAACCAAACCTCTATCCCTGTAGGACATAAGTAGTTAGAGACCCCTAACTTATTTGGGTTGCTTCAGTTTCCCAGTGACTGATGCTACTGGAAAAGGGAGCACAAACAAGAAACCCAGTGAATCGCATCGGCTAACAGACATAAAATTTTGTATCCCCTAGTGTAACAACTACCCACTTTGATATTCACGATCCACCACCTTGGCCAGTAAAGCAATCTGTTTCTCTGAGTATAGCAACATGAACGAAAGTATTAGAAGGCCTTGTATCAGAACCTGGATCTACTACAGAAATGTCTTTTGCTCGAAGCCACACAAAATAGGAAACCTTACAGTAACCTGGCAAATGGGGCAAAGCGATACACCTATATTTACACTGAAATGGCTTTGTCTCTCTGCAACTGTACAATCCTGTTACAGGCCTGACCCTTGGGTATCGGCCTTTTAGATATGTGAGCTAAATAATCCCTTTAATGTTTAACACAAAGATGTTCTAATTATCCACCTAGGACTTGACGTTAGAGTTCAAAACTTGATTTCCAATTCTCATTAGGTTAAGTTTTTCAGCATAAGAAAAAGAAACTAGTCCCCCTGTAATCACGGTGATTATGGTTGTCAACAGAATGACTGTTAAAGTCACTTGATCTCTCCTTCCCTTGTGTTCAACTAGCACTACAGTTAAAGCCAATATTCACAATAACTTGTATAACAGCGTTGGTATTACGAGCCACTGACTGCCCGTGATCCATTTTCCCTTGTCAAAAAGGTCATTCAAATGCCTATCAAAATGGGAGTAACTCAGTTGTAGAATATTGTAAGGGTCCAGAGACCAACCCGGGTATTAACTGCTATTTTAGAGCACAGACAGGAAGCAGAAAACAGGCATACTCAAAAAATGAATAATTAGACCATGTCTGTGTTAAACATTAAAGAGATTATTTAGCTCACATATCAAAAGCAGGCCAGTAGCCAAGGGTCAAACCTATAACAGGATTGTACAGTCGCAGAGAGACAAAGCCATTTTAATGTAAATATAGGTGAATCGCTTTGCCCCATTTACCAGGTTACCTGTAAGTTTTCTTATTTTGTGTGGCTTTGAGCCAAACACAGTTCTGCAGTAAATCCAGTAGATCTGTTGATTGCATATTTTTACTATTTCACTTGTCTAACTATACCTAATAGTGTTTAATGATAGTGATCACAGTAGTTCTGGACTTAAATGAGAACCCTAGAGTCTTCATATTTAGCATGGTGCTAGCTTTTGAGATAACACTAGAATACGTATATATACATACACATATAATCTCAAGTTAGTTACCTACTCAGTTTTACTAAGATTTTGTTTTTAAATTAATAATGAAAGCCAAATTTCATCAAATGTGTTCTGAATGTATTTAGCAGTATGTTTTATTCTTTATTCAGCTGAAAGGTCTGTATATTTTGATGATTTCTTTTGTTCAGAAATCTGTATTTGGATCTTTGACTTTTTTTTTTTCCTAACAATTTGAAGTTGAGCACATCAGCAGGAGGGGCTAAGGGACAGAGAATCTCAAGCTGACTCTGCACTGAGCTTGACCTGTAAGCTCCATCTCACAACCATGAGGTCATGACCTGAGCTGAAATCAATAGTCAGACACTTAACTGGCTGTGCCACCCAGGCACCCCTGATCTTTGACTGCTATACTGGACACAATATACTTTAAGTTTAGTAGTATTCAGGTTATTATTTTCCACGCATTGTGTAGATTTATAGTTGATCTCTTCTTTGACCAAGTAGTTAACATATTTTTAAGGTCCAAGAGATTATAATTAAAACCCTTGAAATCAATAAACTTATATTTTTACTACATCATTGGTCCATACATTTATACTTTTTGGAAATTGAGGGTTTTTGTTTTTGTTTTTTTTTTAACAAGCTTACTCTTCAAGGTCAAAACCATCACCATCCTATAGATCAGTTGATACACTTAAGCTATGGCTGGAAGTAAGTTTAGCCACCACCAGCGTCTTTAGAAAAGGTACAAAAAGACTTCTAACTTATGCATTTTATGAATTTGTGTATTTGATCCACAATCTTATATATAGGCAAGTATGAATTATATGTACATATACTTTTTATACACTAGTACATATGTCTAATTGATTTTCTCTGGTTTTGCAGGATTCTCCTACAATTGTGGTTTTGTCCCTTTATTGCCATAGTCTCTTATGTATAGTCATGTCACATGGTACCTACCATTTCATTAAAACTAGATCTTAGTCTTATTAGTCCCCATTATTATACATTTATTTCTATACATCTTTTTTTTGCCTTAGATTCAAACCCTAGGCTTGAAAGTATATTACGTGTAGAGATTTCTAAAGACTGTTTTTAAGCAAATTATGTTGTTGGTCACCATTTTTCACAGTCCACCTTCACTCCCAACTGTACAGATTAGATCTTTCAAAGAGATGCTCACTGTTAATTTTGTTTTAGTGTATTCTATTTCTTCATTACATGGAACAATAATTTGAGATGAGGACAGGAGCATTCGGGTTGTTCCCCTCAAATCCAACTCCCCGAATAGTGCACAAATTTAAAAATGGCAAGATCAGCATCTGCCTTGTCCATTACTCTTCATCTCGTTTGTAGTTCTGTGCCTGACACTTACTAGGCACTTAATAAGCAAGAAGTTAAATGAAGGGAGACCAGAATTAGGTTTGAAAGCTAGAGGACTCTCTACTTTGAATTCTTCAGTGGGCCATTGTGATAATAAGGATGGTGTTCATTGGCACCTGGGTAGCTCAGTCAGTTAAGTGACGGATTCTTAATTTCAGCTCAGGTCATAATTTCTGGGTTTAGAGACAGAGCCCCATGTTGGGTTCCACGCTCTCAACACTCTCTGCCATATCCCCACCCTGTTAGCACTCACTCTCTCCAAGATAAAGAAATCCTTAAAATAGAAAGTAAGGATAGCATTCAACTCCTTAGTTTAGCATCTGAAGTGTTAATGCTTCCTACTTGTCTAGAAATAAACCTCAAACTATATGGACTCCAAGATTTTACATAGTCTGGCCCTCACATGTCACTTCAAGTCATATGTTTCTATTTTCCTCCCTGCCCATTAGAGGTATTTGTTGCCTACCAGCCTCCAGCTCCTTCAATATTCTATTCTTTGACCAAACACAGAATCTCTTCAAATAAACTTTGTTTTCTTCATGTAAGTACCCTACCTCCATTCCCATTACCCTTGATTTCTCTTTATCTTTTCTCTATCAGCTGAAATTTCACTCAGTAATTACTTTCCTGATCATCCATGTCAAATTTTGCTTCACCGTTATACTACTAATCCACCACAATTATAGTTTGCAAATATGTATCTTAATAGGTGTTTACATAGTGTCCATAACAAACCTCTTAAGTGCAGAGTCTATGTCTAGCTCTTGACTCCTACTAAGTGGGTATTTGCTTAATTATCTCCTCTCCTTTTCAGTTTCCTCCACACATATTTTCAATGTAATAAATGATCTTTAAAAAGGTCATTTTCTTTCACACTTGTGCTTCTGCAGGTAGTGACCCTTCCAATGTAATGGTTTCTGCCATCTCAACCCAACACCTCTCATTTCCATTTTTGCTGCCCCAAATTCTATGAAAGTCTCCTATGACTTAGACATTCAGAACACTTAGTTTCTTAATGAAAATGACAGGATTTAGTCAAGGCGGAATGGTCATTCTGAAAAAGTTAATCTTCAAGGATTAGCTCTTCGGATTTTTTTTTATTCTTTCACAAAACTAGATACTCTGTTGAAAACAGATATCATAATTATGCCTTTGAAGGTTGTCAGTCAATGTAGTAACTCCATTTTTGCCCCCATGCCTAGTATCTTATCACAGTGATCCATGTAAACATGTTATTTTTCTCTTTCTGATAATTTCCCATTGCAAATGGAACAAGCTGCAAACATCTTAGTATATAATACGTGTTCTGGTGCTACAATATGTAGCCTTTCAAAAATATCCTAATCTTATTTCTGACTATTCATCACTCACAGAATTAAATGTATTTATATAGCAAATACTTAGAAACCTGCTATGTTCCAGAGACTGTTTTAACACTGTAGATAGAGCAGTGAATAAAGTCGATGAGGGGGTGGTATATGCTCATTCAGCTTAGATACTAGTTGGGGGAGTTGGGAGGAGAGGGGAGGAAAACATGTTAGATAGTAAAAAAAAAAAAAAAAATGGAGAAATGAGAGATAAGGAGCACCAGAGAGGTAAGGAGCACCAGAGAGATAAGGAGTACCAGAAAGATAAGGAGCACCAGAGAGAGGTACAATTTTACTGTGGTCAGAAAAGGTCCCTCAAGGTCCCTCAGATCCCAGAACAGTGACCTGGAGGAACTGAGTCCCAATTCTTAACTTAAACTACTCCTTTGAGACTCAGTTCTTCTGCTAGAATAAGACAAGCCTGACACCTTGTTTTTCCCTCATGACAATTTTGGGTTTGGTGTCCCATTTGCGTGTTTCCATAGCATTCTGTTTATCATCCTCATGGTACTCACTTGGTAAATTAAGGATAGTTCTGTGTCTGTCACCCTTCATTTACTAAAATGTCAATCTCTCAAGGAAAGAAACCATAAAATTTCTAACTTTTGTATATTGCTCTCAGCAAAGGTGCTTAGTATATATTTGTTAAATTGATTTGACCTAGTTGGACTGGATATTTTTTAAGCTATAATTATAGTTAGATCATTTCTCTTGGACTTCATTTTTTCTCCGTAAAATAAAAGACACTGTAAGTCTTGCAGAAGCTTAGAGTAGTGAGAAAATTCTGCCATTAAAATTAAATGATACTATCTAAGGTGGCCTCCAAACTGCCTTTATGAAAAGTAAAAACTCTCAGGGGAAATCACTATATGCTTTCTTATTATTGTTTCTTTTACGCCGAGGAAAAAGTTGGTTTTATTTCCAGATCAGTGAGTCAAGCAGTAGTACAGAATGAGTCGTAGTTTGAATTTTATTCACTGAACTTAAAGATGTCAGTTTATTTGTTAAAAATTCATACCCTTTAAGTTCTGTTTCCAGTATAGCTGAGGAGTTCCTACAAAATCCAACCTTCTACTATAGAAGAGCTATAAAATCTGGGAAGGGTGGGGGTGGAAAACAACCTAAAGGCTAGGAAATATGAACCAAAGCAAGCAGATCGATAAGGGAAGTAACACATAGGAAAAGGGACACGTGAGACATTGACTCATAAGTCTTTCACCTGAGAGTAGCCGGCAGTTGAGTCTACTGTCAATACAACTCCAATGGCAAAAATTCTAGGATTCTTTTTTTAGCAGCATTGGTTGCCCTCAGAAGGAAATAACCGGAGAGGATTCTACCAAATTCTCCATATAAACTTTGAGTCTAACCCCTAGAACAATCACAGAGCAGTTTCTAAAGCTGAAGATAAGATTACCCAAGAGGGTAAGTACAAAAAAAGGCCACTACTAGGCATGTTGTAATCAAGATGCTGAAAACCAAAGGCAAAATTTTGAAAGAGGCTATGGAAAGGATGACATTTTTTTTTCTTTTTTTTTTGACAGAGAGGAGGACATTTCTATAAAGGGGAGCAATGTTTAAACGCTAACTTCATAAAAATAACTAAGTCCAGAAGGCATTGGGAAATTATTAAAGTGACAGGAACTTATTTGTCAAAACATAATCTCATGTGAAGCAAATACATCCATTGACATTGAAGATGGAATAAAGTCTCATAAAAGATAAGTTTCCATTAAAACAACACTACAGGAAATTCTGAAGTAAGTTCTTTAGGCTGGAAATGAGGAACATCACAAATGGTACGTATTAAGGTAAACATTTTTTTTTTATTTCTTTAAGATATATAGGATCGTTTAAAGCAAAGAAGGTTAATATGGTCTTTCCTTGTTTATAATGTATTCAGTGTAATGAACTCTAGCATCAAGAATGAGAACACTAGGGGCACCTGGGTGGCTCAGTGGGTTAAAGCCTCTATCTTCTTCAGCTCAGGTCATGATCTCAGGGTCCTGGGATCGCCCCGCATCAGGCTCTCTGCTCAGTAGGGAGCCTGCTTCCTCCTCTCTCTCTGCCTGCCTCTCTGCCTACTTGTAATCTCTGTCAAATAAAAAAAATAAAAAAGAATGAGAACACTAAACAAGGTCTATGTTTACAAGGTTATTGTATATTTGATAAATAAGAAACTACTAAGAGCCTATGTGAAGTTAAGGATGAAAGACTTAGTCCCCAGATTTTATCCCCCAGGCAGACATTGAGAATATTGTGGGTAATTTTAGGTCAATAAATTTGCTGGTTAAAAACTATAGGTGACATCTGCATCATGGTGGCATAAGATAGCCCTAGTTTGTCCCCCAACAATAAAAATTTGGCAACCATTCACAAGGACACCTTTCAGGGAGCTGTAGGGATCCAGCACCACATGTTAAGGGACCCAGAGCAATCTTGCCACCCACACATTGGGAACTGACAGAACAACCTTGGTCCTCGCTGTGGACCCTCATTGGTCTATGAGCCACAGTCCACAAATCCCTAGAAGACACTGACTTAGACAATCTTTTATGGATGAAAGAGACTTTGTAGAAGTCTATGTTTCTAGAGGAAGAGTTCCAGGAACACTTTCAGCTCTACTGTTAGAGCAAGTAAGGGGGAGGGAG
>LNAC01002210.1:0-27869 GCA_002007465.1 Ailurus styani | reverse complement strand
GGCCTGTGACCGAGCGTCTCTGTCTCTGGCGCGGCCCCGTTTAGAATCTCCGAACCCGGCAGATTCCTGCAGCCGCTCCCGCACCGCTGCTCCCGGAGGAGGAAGGTGAGTCTCTCCGGGTCTGCCACCCGTGGGGTCCCCGCTCACAGATCGGTGGCCCGGCTGCCCTTCAGATCACAGCCCAAGGTAACCTCGAGCTGAGAGACACCTCAGCTCAGCTCCGTCTCTCCCACCGGCTTCTCTCTCAGACCTGTGAGCTCGGTCGCACTCAGACACCCCTGGTCTTTTTGTGTCCCCATGGGTCCTGAGACCACACTGTCCCTGCAGGGGTTTCACCCCCCGCTTGGTCTCTGGGGCGACGTCCCTCAGTGGAGCCAACTTATAACAATTCCGAGTCTGTGCTCCACTGCTTGCTCCCTTGCCGGGAGCCGGCCCCTCCCCCCGGGTCTATCTTCCCATCGCCTCAGATTCACTTCTCCGCACGTCCTACCTTCCAGAAGGTGGTCAATTTAATGTTCCTAGAATTGCTTCTCTTCTTCTCTTCAATCTCTGGTGGAATTTATAGGTGTTCAGAATAGTTTGATAGCTCTCTGGATGAAATCCTGGTCCCCTACTCCTCCGCCATCTTGCCAGGTGTATTTCCTTCTGATAGGCCCAAACTTATAGCTATTGGTCTATGCTGTAGTAATACCCTTTCCTATTTATTCCATCAGGCTTACGTTTGACAATTCCTTACTTCTGCTATTCCCTTAAACTGACCAGGAAAATATGTCAGGAAAATATAATGGTGATACCGGGGTCCAATATACTCATTGGTGATTTGTATCAAGTTTTTGGAAAACTAGATTTAGAAGAAAGTTCATTCTGTAGTTCAGCTTGATGTGTGATGGTCAGTTCTTACACATTCTCTGATGAAACTTAATAGGCATAATATTTCTTTCCAAGTTCAGCTTCAATTTCATCCATCCCCTACTGAATGAGGGCACATGGTATATTAAGCTACAAATAAAAACTTTGATTTATGTCACTGTCTCTTGAATTTATGTCAATTATTTAGTAGTAGGGCAATGATAGTAATGTAATTATATGCTATGGCTACATTACATTTAGTTTATTTGAAATTTTAAAACTTACTTCAACTTAATTGTCAACAAAAACTCTTGAATTCCATATATGTACAACATTACCACATGTATGGATAGCTATATCTAATTTGGGGGCATAAAAATATCAAAGGGTTTAACTCAATGACATTGTATGAGAAGATGAATTTAATATTCCCAAAGCAATGTAGTGTTCCTTAACTTTTCCTAAGAACACACACATGTACTAGTTAATGCCTGAAAGTTTCAGAGAACTAGAATGTCCAAAGGCTTAGAAAACCTGCAAGTTAAGATTCATGGGGAAGCTGAGTCAAGTTATTCAGGACACCTGGATACCAGCTTATGGACGATTTTATCCAAGCATCTTTAAAATCTTTTACTTAATGAGGCATATTATAAGGAGAAAAATGACCAGCAGTGTATGATGTGTTTGGTAAAGGTAGCAATCTGATGGATAAATTCCTATCTCCCAACCATCTGGAGGTACCAGATTGGCAGGATTTCTTGTCAGCATTCTGTATATTATCCATGCTTCACAAGACAAGAAAGGGTATCACTCAGCACTCTCAAGTGCTTAAAATGATGGATTCCTTTAACATGTTGCTAACTGGTTTGCAATATTTCTTTAAAAATAGCTCTTTGGTATTATGCTTCATTTAAAGGAAGAATTAGAAATTAACAGTATAAATTGCATTAGTTACAGTGAATAGCAAAGATTCAGGCATGAAGGACCCTCCTCTGCATTAGACATCAGGGTGCATCTTCTTTCTTTCTTTGAAACTCTTGCCACCTGGGTTAAATATAGCAATGCTATGTCAGTCTAGAGAAATTCATAGATTTAGGAAGTGCACATAATATGGTGAGTTCATTATTTCTGTATTAAAGCATGAGCAACACAGTGAAACATGGTGGGGGAGGCAGAGTTGGGGAAGAAATAGAATAACAACAAATTTTAAGCATGTATTCTACACTTTTAGTAGTTTTCTTAAAAGATAATAGGATAATTTTCTTCTCTGTTAATGATGTGCACTTTTGATGGACTTAGCTTCTACTTAATCCAAAAGTGAGCTATAGTGCTCTGTGAACTAATTCTTCTATTTGTATTATAGGTCATAGTATGTCTGAAGCCAATATCTATAATATAACCAATAACGTTGAAAGGTAGTTTTAACTTATTCCAAATTAAAGAAGTAACTACAACACAACATGAATCAAAGAGCAGTTTCTCAAAGTAAAATACTGTCTGAGAACTTTCTAAGCCTAGAAGTTTCAAGATATAGCTACATAATCAACAATAGAGACATTTAATCTGGGACTTTCTATAGTCTTTCAATTTGGGGTTATAACAACCACAAAAAACACCTTACTGAGTTATTACTTTAATGGGAGTGAAACAATTTTCTGATTTATAGAAATAGAAATCTTAAAGCTAAATACATAACCTTTAAAAAGTGGGAGAAATTGAGAATTCGTATTTCTTGGAAACAGTACTGTGCTGATCCATTTAGGATCCAGCTAGACAATGAAGCTGAACTAAAGGACCATGGCTTTAAGTGTAGAAAAGAGAAAATCAAACTTCAGCTCTGTTTTGTTTGCCTAAAATATGTAATGTTAAGAAGAAACTAAGGCCTTGATTTCTGAGAAGCAGACTGTATATAATTTTAAAACACTAAACTGATAACCAAGAAACCCAAGAGCAATAAAAAAAACCTGTTTCCTCCTGTAACATTCAAACTTAGTTCTGTTTTGTTTTGTTTTTAATGTCAGAAGACTCAATTTATATTTACTGGAAATTCCAGTTGAGAATAGTCCTTGAGTGTTAGTGCATATTTTGAAGAAATGGTCGAGATGGATTTTAATATTTCCAGAGCATGGAGCAGAAGACTGACTCTGAATCATACAAGTAAATCTGGGAAATGCTTTTTACAAGTGTTCTGGTGGATGATCCCAGAAGAGATGGAGGAGTGGCCTATTAGGGAAATGAGCTGGACTGAAGCCTGGCATCAATTTTGAGTTTACCCAAGTTCAAATAACATTTAGGTTGAAAGCTCAGTGAAAACACTGGTGAGTTGAAGCAACAAAGAGCATAGGAGTTTATCATGAAATAAAGAATTTACAGCAGAAAGAAGTATAGATTTACATTGTTTTGGCACAAGCATCTAGATAAATATTACTGTTTGGGGAATGTTCTTTGTAGTATATGGTCAAGGAAATGCAGTTCCTCTACAAAGGAGGATATACAACCATTCCTGGCAAAAAAAGAAAAAGAAAGAAAGAAAAGAAACCGTTCTTTTTCTCCACTCTCCAAAACATTGTGCCTACTCTGCCATTCTTCTTTTCAGTAAATATTCCATGCCAAGTGATTTCACTTTCCTTCCTGGCATCATGATATTTTCAGGACATATCCACCTGGAGTCTAGAATCATATATTTTTCCTATCATGTGCTGTGTTTAGGATCAGGAGTCACAGACTTTAGTGTTAGAATATAGGGCACCTTGTTTTACTGAAGAACATCTTTCAGAATACTTGTAACAGCTTGTGTGTGTGTGTGTGTGTGTGTGTGTGTATGTTGATTTATTTTTGTCTGGCTCCCCTGTGATAGTAAGGTCTTGGAGAACATATGCATGTCCTATTTGCCTTTTAATCACCAGCATCAGCAACCAAAATACTTTTCACATCATTGCCATTAATAAACATATATATTGGACTAAAAAAACAAAAATGAGGGCGCCTGGGTGGCTCAGTGGGTTAAAGCCGCTGCCTTCGGCTCAGGTCATGATCCCAGGGTCCTGGGATCGAGGCCCACGTCGGGCTCTCTGCTCAGCAGGGAGCCTGCTTCCTTCTCTCTCCTCTCTCTCTGCCTGCCTCTCTGCCGACTTGTAATCTCTCTCTCTCTGTGTCAAATGAATAAATAAAAAAAATCTTTAAAAAAAAAAACAAAAAAAAAAAACCAAAAATGAGTGTTTATTAATAAGATAAAAGGAGAAAGAATTTTCAGAATTAAATTCTAAAAAAAATCTTTAAAGGGATAATATGGTAAAAGAGAAAAGGGTTTATATTCATCATTTAAAATCTAAGTTCATGTTTAGGCAATCCAGATCACTAAGGAGTATAGTCCAAAAAGTCTGTAATATCTCCATTATTAACTTTGCTTAATCAAGGAGGTATCCTTAGAGAAGGAAAGTCAAATAACTTCATCAGTAATATATAAAAATCAGGGGAAGGTAGAAAGAAAGTAAGAGAAAAGAATAACAAGTTGCTAGTGTTTTTACAGAGACATGAAAACTCTAAGATCTGCAGTTATCTTCAACATTTAATAATGGGAGGGGTTATTTTTATTCATGATTGTATTGAAAAAAAATTGTATTAAATGCTTCTGATACAATGTGATAACTTCCAGAGATTCTTTTAGCAGACCTCACAGTCCAGCAGAAGCATGGAAATGGTAAACAAGTCTAATGGCATGGGATCAGCACCAATGAGGGTAAATTGTAGAGCAGACTTACTAGAGAGAGAGTTCTAAGTAAGTAAATAACATGTTATCCAGGTGAAGAGGGTGGGGACCAAAGATAACAGGGAGAAGAGAGATGGTGACTCATGATATAAACCTTTGAATTAATTCATTATTTCATTGTGAGTTTAGATGATTGTACCTTTTCCAAAATAATTAGTTTCCACAAACTGGTGATAATAGCCAAGGTTTCCTTGTGCCTTGCCTGAGCTTCAAGGGCTCTTGTCTATAAGCAGATTGTTGCAAAGCCGTTAATTTTCTATCCCTCTGTGTCTTTGCGTATGGTCTTTGTTTCCTATTTCCGAAATGCACAATAGTGCTGAAAGCAAGTTCCATTTGTAATCACTTTAGAATATACTTAAGAGTATAGGCTTTGAAGATAGGCTTCAGATAAACTTTTGCTACCAATATGTGAAATTGAATGGTGATCTATGCTTTAATTTTTCATCAAAAAATGCAAAATACATGCATCATAGAGCTGTTGTGGAGGAAACACTTGATGAACACTTGTGAAAATTAATTATTATGTGAACATTATTATTAATTTTGTTAAAGTCTTAAGGATGTTCCTAGTTGATAATACATTTTAAGCCACAAGAATAACTAGATGAGGTTTCCTAAAATATTGGGCATAAAGTTTTTATCCAAGCAAAATTACTGAAAATTTTGTCTACTTTCACAAAAAATTTAGCACCTTGATAAATGATTATCAATTTAAATGCTAAGTTAACTGAAATGCAACTAGGGTCATGTTCTTCCCTTCTATAGAATTTGAGACCCCCTAGTTATAGACCCTCTGGATAAGAAGAAGGTACTCATCTTAAGAACAATTGATTTGGGTCTCCTGGGACAGGGTCCATGATGACCCCTTAAGTTATGAACAGCAAAAGCATATATCTTCACATTACCCTTATGCTATATTAGGTGATCAGAGAGAAGATTAAAAAATATGTGAAGGAATTGAGTAAACTAAAACCTAAATAATAGGTAAAATAGAAAGTGGAGAGGTTGGGGGCAATGTGTCCAAGATAGGAAACCTCAAGAAATGGGTGTCTACCAAATTCATAACCATGCTATTTATGTCCTCAGTGAGCTCAGAAAAAGTGAAATGATTCAGGAATTAGATACTGAAGGAAGAGAATTATTAATCAGAACAATTTTATTTGACCATATATTAGAAACCTACTGAAGACTGGAACTACAGAATGGAGGAGCAGGGAGCTCAACAGAACCTCTCCCCAGCAAAACAACAATATATCTGGTGCAAAGCATTTAAAAAAAAATTAAAGTTTCTGGAAATTTCCCCCAAATCACATAGAAAATAGAAACATGCTTATTCAACAAAATCTACTACATTTCATTAAAATACCAGGAATAGGTGGTATAGGAGATACCCAAGTTGTGTCCCTTCGTCTCCCATCCCAACTTCATGTTATGGAAATCAGTGGGTACAGCCAAGAAGATAGGGGCTCCCAGTCTAGGGCTACATGGTTTCAACCCAGGAGATGCTGGTTTTTCTCATCCCCCTCCCCCCTTTCCCCAGTCTGGTGTTGCAGAAGCTCTACTCTGGAGGGCATGGATAAAAGGACTGAGACTTTTTTTCCAACTCATACCCCTACTGATAGGGTAAAATATCTCCTGAGACATGACAGGCTGTGGATACTGAAGCTCTTCAGGTCCCCTGTTCACACTCACAGCTCTGGTTTGGTGGCATAGGGATTGTGCCCAAAGGTGAGGAGCAGGCCCTAAAGATGGAGAGCTCTGCAGCTTTATTGAGAGGACTGACTATTTGGAACATCATTTAGATGTTTAATGAATTTCATGTTTAAACAATGAGAACCTTGTCAAGCAATGGACAGCTTGGTGAAGCAAAATGAACTCTCCCAGAAATATATATAATGGTAGAGCAGCTAGACATTTAATAGAGAGAACTGGGAATGGGCATAGCAAAGAAGAGGCCTCCCAGGATCACAGACAACTTTAGATGTTGGGGAGGCCATGCACTTGTGTGAGGTTTCATCTACTCAGGAGCAATCAGAACATGACAGAAAGTAGACTTGCAAGCATTCCCAAGTCACACACAGATCCATCAACTAGGGTGAAGCCTCACTGGCACAAAATATAGATATAACCTTTGACCAAACCTGGTTAAGTCATAAATTGTTCTTACCCAGTAGAAATTTCTAGAAAGCCAGACTTAAAAAAAAATCACACTCATTCTCAACAGTCTCTAAGGCTGTGTACATGCCCCAGTCTGCCCTTTCTGAAGCAATTAAAGAGGAAACTCTTAGCTACCATTCCCTGGTTGTAAATGGAGCAGAAATGTAAATAAAACAAAATAACAGTCTCAAAGCCAAACACATCCAACATTAAAAGGTGAAAAATAAATAGCTAGGGGACACAAGGACAAACTTTCACAACTGGTTTATGCTGATGCATAGGTAGCCAGCCTCAGTACATGGAGGGATAGAGGAATAACTAAAACAAGAAACAGAAAACGAAGAGCAAAATGGCAGATGTGAATATAATGAAATTAATAATAACACTAAGTGTTGAATGAATTATTATTCAGCAGTAAAAAGGAATCAAGTACTGATGCATGCCACAGCATGATGAACCTTGAAAACATTATGCTAAGTAAAAGAAGCCAGTCACAAAAGATCCCACAACTGTAAGATTCAGTTTATATGAAATATCGAAAATAGAGAAATCCATGGAGACAAAAAATATATTTGTGGTTGCTGAACCTAGGTGTGGAAAGGAAAGATAGGAAGAATGTGCAGTTGTTGCTAATGGGTATGGCATTCATTTGAGGGGTAAGTTCTAAACAGTTTTTGGTGATAGTTGCACAAGCTCCTGGATATACTAAAAAGCATTAACTTGTACACTTTTAATGAGTGAATTTTATGGTATGGGAATTATATCTTAACAAATATTATATAGTTATATATAATAATTATATATAATTATGTGTTATAATTATGTATAATTATCATATATTTATATATAAACTTTATATATTATATTTTATTATATTATATTTATATATTATATTATATTATATTTTATATTTTATATTTATATATTATATTTATATATTATATTTTATTATATTTTATTTTATTATTATTTTATATTTATATTATTTTATTATTAACTTTATATATTATAATTATGTCTTAACAAATATTTAAAAAATATTTAAACAAATGTTTAGAAAACATGTTTTTATAAAATTTTATTAAATTATATCTTTACAACTATCTTTAAAAAAAAAGAAAAATGACCACCAAAATGACAAACTGAAAAACTGAAGAATAAAGATGTGTTGCTTTATCAACATTAGTAATCTCCAAACCATGTTTCCAAGCTAAGGAAACACTTTGCTCTAACTGGTGTCTTTAGCTTAAATGTTCCCTATCTATTGTTCATCTTGTAAATCTAAATTCCCTTTCTAAATCAAAAGAAAGCTGGATTAGCAATACTTATAATAGATGAACTAGACTTTAAACAAAAGACTATAACAAGAAATGAAGAAGGACACTCAAGCAGGCAGAGTGGCAGGCAGAGAGAGAGAGAGAAGCAGGCTCCCTGTCAAGCAAGAAGCTCGATGTGGGGCTCAATTCCAGGACCCTGGGATCACGACCTGAGCTGAAGGCAGCTGCTTAACCAACTGAGCCACCCAGGCATCCTGGGATTTTGCCTGAATATATAAAATACTTATTAACAGACATAAAGGAACTTATTGATAATGATATCATAATAGTAGGGGACTTTAATGCCCTACGTACAGCAATGGACAGATCATCTAAGCAGAAAATCAACAAGAAAACAATGGCTTTGAATGACACTGGACCAGAAAGACTTAACAGATAGATTCAGAACATTTCATCCTAAAGCAGTAAAAGACACATTTTTTTTTCCCAAATGCACAAGAAGCATTCTCTAGAATAGATCATGTGCTGGGTCACAAATCAGACCTCAACAAGTACAAAGAGGTTGAAATCGTACAATGTATATTTTCTGACCACAACACTATGAAATTTGAAGTTAACCACAAGAAAAAACTGGAAAAACCACAAATATAGGGAGGTTAAGCAATGTGCTACTAAAGAATGAATGGATGGAAATCAAAGAAGAAATTTTTAAAAATACATGGAAACAAATTAAAATGAAAACATGATAGCCCAAAACCTGTGGGATACTGCAAAGGAGGTCCTAAGAGGAAAGTATAGAGCAATACAGGCCTACTCAAGAAGCAAGAAAAATCTCAAATAAACCACCTAACCTTAAACCTAAAGGAGCTAGAAAAAGAAAAATAAATGAAGCTTAAAGCCTGCAGAAGAAGGGAAATACTAAAGATTAGAACAGAAATAAATGATATAGAAAATAAAAAACCAGTAGAACAGCTCAATGACACCAGGAGCTGGTTCTTCGAAAAAAAAAATTGATAACCACCTAGCCAGATATGTCAAAAAGAAAAGAGAAAGAACCCAAATAAATAAAATCACAAGTGAGAAAGGAGAAATAGCAACCAACACACAGAAGTAAAAACAATTGTAAGAGAATATTATGAAAAATTATATGCCAACAAATTGGACAATCTGGAAGAAATGAACAAATTCCTAGAAAGATAAACTACCAAAACTGAAACAGGAAGAAATAGAAAGCTTCAACAGACTGATAACTACAAATAAATTGAATCAGTAATCAAAAATTTCCCAATAAGCCAAAGTTCAGGGCCAGATGGCCTCACAGGGGAATTGTACCAAACATTTAAAGAAGAGTTAATACCTATTTTTCTCAAACTATTCCAAAAAAATAGAAATTGAAGGAAAACTTCCAAATTAATTCTATGAGGTCAGCATTACTGTGATTCTAAAACTAGAAAAGACTCCACTAAAAAGAGAACTACAAGTCAATATCCCTGATGAACACAGATGTAGAAATTCTCAACAAAGTACTAGCAAATTGAATCCAACAGTACATTAAAAGGATCACACAGCATGATCAAGTGGGATTTATTCTTGGGCTCCAAGGATGGTTTGATATTCTCAAATCAATCAACATGATATACCACAGTAATGAAAGAAAGGAGAACCATATGATCCACTCAATAGATGCAGAAAAAAGTATTTGACAAAATACAGCAAACACGCATGATAAAAACCCTCAACAAAGTAGGGATAGAAGGAACATACTCAACATAATAAAGGCCATATACAAAAGCAAAAACTAAAACAAAACACAACAAAACAAAACAACCCGCAGCAAATAGCATCCTCAGTGGGAGAATTGTGAGCTTTCATCAAAGGTCAGGAACAAGACAGGGATGTCTGCTCTCACTACTGTTATTTAACATAGTACTGGAAGTCCTAGCCTCAGCAATAAGACAACAGAAAGAAATAAAAGGCATCCAAATAGGCCAGGAAGAAGTAGAACTTCACTATTTAAAGATGGCATGATACTGTATATAGAAAATCTAAAAGACTCCACCAAAATTGCTAAAACTGATACATTAACTCAGTAAAGTCACAGGATACAAAATGAACATACAGAAATCTGTTGCATTTCTATACATCAATAATGAAGCAGCAGAAAGAGGAATCAATGAATCAACCCCATTTACAATTGTATCAAAAAAAGTAAGATACCTAGGAATAAACTTAACCAAAGAGGTAAAAGAACTCTATTCTGAAAACTATAAAAAAACTGATGAAATAAACTGAAGATGACACAAAGAAATGGAAAAATATCCCATGCTCATGGATAGGAGGAATATATATTGTTAAAATGTCGATACTACCCAAAGCAATTTACAAATTTAATGCAATCCTTATCAAAATACGACCAACATTTTTCACAGAGCTAGAAGAAACAATCCTAAAATTTGTATGGAACCACAAAAGTTCTTGAATAGCCAGAGCAATCATGAAGAAGAAAAGCAAAGCTGGAGGCATCACAATTCCAGACTTCAAGCTATATTGCAAAACTGTAGTCGTCGAGACAGTATGGTACCAGCACAAAAACAGACACATAGACATTAGTGGAACAGGACAGAGAACTCAGAAATAGATCCACAACTATATGTTTAACTAAACTTTGACAAAGCAGGAAAGAATATCCAGTGGAAACAATACAGTCTCTTCAACAAATGGTGTTGGGAAAACTGGACAGCAACATGCAAAAGAATGAAACTGGATCACTTTCTTACACCATACACAAAAGTAATTCAAAATGGATAAAGACCTAAATGTGACACAGGAAACCATCAAAATCTTAGAGAAGAACACGGTCAGTAACATCTTTGACCTCTACCAGTGCAAATTCTTGCTAGATATGTCACCTGAGGCAAGGGAAATAAAAGCAAAATCAAGCTATTGGGACTTCATAAAAATAAAAAGCTTCTACACAGTGAAGAAAACAATCTTCAAAACTAAAAGGCAGCTTAAAGAACAGGAGAAGGTATTTGCAAATGACATATCAGATAAAGGGTTAATATTCAAAGTCTGTAAAGAACTTATCAAACTCAACACCTAAAACACAAATAATCCAGTTTAAAAATGGTCAGAAGACATAAATAAACATATCATCATAGAAGACATACAGATGGCTAACAGACAGGAAAAGATGCTTAACATCATCAGGGAAATACGAATCAACACTACAATGCTATATCACCTCACATTAGTCAGAATGACTAAAATTAACAACACAGGACACAATAGATGTTGGTGAGGATATGGGGAAAGGGCAACACTCTTATTCTGTTATTTGGAATGCAAACTGGGGCAGCCACTTTGGAAAACAGTATGGAGGTTCCTCAAAAAGTTAAAAACAGAACTACACCACAATCCAGCAATTCCACTACTGGGTATTTACCAAATACAAAAATACTGATTCAAAAGGATATATGCTCCCCAACATCTATAGCAGTATTATCAACAATAGCCAAGTTATGGAATGAGCCCAAATGTTCACCGACTGATGAATGGATGAAAAAGAGTGGCATACATATATAAAATAGAATATTACTCAGCCATAAAAAGAATGAAATCTTGCCATTTGCAACAATGTGGATGGACCTACAGAGTGATATGTTAGCAAAATAAGTCAGTCAAAGACAAATACCATATGATTTCACTCATATGTGGAATTAAGAAATAAAACAGAAGAACATATAGGGGGAAAAAAAGAGAGAGAGGCAAACCAGGAAACAGACTCTTAACTCTAGGAGACAACCTGAGGGTTACTGGTAGGGAGGTGGGCAGGGGGATGCATTAAATGGGTGATCGGTTAAGGAGGGCACTTGTAGTGATGAGCACTGGTGTTGTATGTAAGTGATGAATCACTAAATTCTACACTTGAAACTAATTTTACACTAAATGTTAACTTACTAGAATTAAAAAAAATGAGAGAAAAATAAAGTAGAAAAAAATAAAGTCCCCTTTTAAATGTCACTTGCTTATTTTCCCCCAACAATTGAAATTCATTTGTTAATTTATCTCTATTCTTTTTGTACTTTATAAAATATCAATGGTAGAATTTACCCTTTTGCTTTTAAGAAGGTTGTTTATATATCCAACCTCTCTGCTAATATGTGAGTTTCCTCAAAGTAGGGGTAATACTGTAAAATTTTTGTATTTCTTTTTTTTCCCCCCTCAATGCCTAATGTATTGCTTGGTATACTTGGTATACCTTGGTATACCTTAGTACCTTGGTATACTTAAATAATGTTTGAACGAAAGGTAAGTATAAAGACATTGAGTTATCTGCTTGGGAAGTAGTCTGACATTTCCCTGTGTTACTATAACATAGCTTTAAGTTTTTGATAAGCAGGTGGATGAGTAACTCAAAATAATGTTGCTCAAAAAGTACAGAAAATAGATTTCCCAATGACATCTTCTATTTAATTCTTGCTTTATTAAAAGTTATGCAATAAATAAGATAGACAAAAAACTTCATCTACATTAAAAACGTTTGTGCATAAAGTACATTATTAAGTGCATGTAAAGACAACCTACAGAATGGGAGAAAATATTTGGAAATCATATATCTGATAAGGGGCTAATATCCAAAATATATCAAGAACTCCTACAACTCAACAATAAACAGAGACAATCCAATTTAAAAATGATCAAGGAACTTGAATAGGCATTTCTCCAAGGATGATATACAAATGACCAATAAGCATATGCGAAGATCCTCAACATTGCTAATTGTTAAAGAAAGACAAATTAAAAAATCCTACAATGTGGGCACCTGGGTGGCTCAGTGGGTTAAAGCCTCTGCCTTCAGCTCAGGTCATGATCTCAGGGTCCTGGGATCCAGGCCCGCATCGGGCTCCCTGCTCAGCGGGGAGCCTGCTTCCTCCTCTCTCTCTCTCTGCCTGCTTCTCTACCTACTTGTGATCTGATCTCTTTCTCTGTGGCAAATAAATAAATAAAATCTTTTAAAAAAAATCCTACAATGTAATACCTCTTCACATCTACTAGGATTGTCATAATAAAAAAGAAAATAACAAGTCACAGCAAGATGTAGAGAAATTAGAACCTTCATGCATTGCTGATGGCCATGTAAAAGGGTATACAGTTACTAAGGAGGAGAGTTGGCAGTTCCTCCAAGAGCTAAACATAGAATTCCCTGTGACCTGGCAATTTCATTCCTAGGTATATATACCCAAAGGAACTGAAAGCAGGACTGCACTAGATACCTGTCTATTCAGGTTCATTGCTGTATTAATCATAATAGCTCAAAGGTATATACAATCCAAATGACAATATGTACAATATACATACAATGTAATATTATTCAACAGTAACAAGGAATGAAGTAACAGAACACTCTACAACATGGATAAACCTTGAAAATATTGTATAGTAAGCCAGACAAAAAAGCAACAAATATATTATTTCTCTTATATGAAATAATTCTAATCGGCCAATTCAAGGAGACAAAAAGTGGCTTAGACCCCTCACCCAGGAGCTGGAGAGAGGGAGAAATGGAGAAACTATTGCTTACAGGGTATAGAGCTTCTGTTTGGCATGATAAAAAAGTTTTGGAAACAGGAGTCATGGTTGAATAACATTGCAAATGTAATTAATGTCAATGAATTATATACTAAAAATGGTAACAATGACAAATTTTGTTACATGCATTTTACCACAACTTAAGTAAATTAATCATGTAACATACCAAAGATAATTGAATTGTATACCATTAAATGGGTGAATTTTATGGCATGCGAATTGTATCTGAATAAAGATGTTTTGCAAAATGTTATTTAAGAGCAGCCAAGGGACTGTATATATCATGAGGGCTTTTTTGCAAGATGGGAAATATTCTAGTTGAATTTTAAGGACAGAGTTGCTATCTCCGAAAATGCCAATCCTATATGGTGCTATCTTCTTCATGATAACTATTTCTACTTTCCATGTGAATCATCCCATCCAGTGGAGAACTACACCTGGATATGTCCCTGACTTTCTCCCATGTATGTATTTGGTGCTTAGTCTATGTCCCTCACTAGATTGTCCACTACTCCAGGCAGTTCTTTTTGCCTAGAGCCGAGGAATTCAGAACACACATCAATGGCTGCATCCAGATGTCTGCTTCTTCAAGTTCAGACTAAGGATTCCATTTTGTGCCTATAGTAAATGACAAGAATGCCTTCCTTGGTTTCTTCATGGCCTAGTGAAATGGAGGAAAAGTCCAGTCCTAGTTAGGCTTGCATGGAGCAGGTTTGATAATGCAAATAGGCCATTAATCAACTCTGAAATTATTAAATGCAATAATCATACTAAGAGACACCAGTGTACTTACTAATTACAACAGTTCTTCTCATTAATATTTACCAGTGGAGGTATTAGAGGAGGTATTAGAGAAATGAGAACATGTGGAGTGGAGGTATTATTGCCGATCAGAGCTTCCACAACCTATTAAATCTCTAGGTAGGGAGAGATTTCTTCTGCCTGGCATACCTCATGGCCTGACTGTCATATGAATGAATCTATCCACACAATGTTTCCAGAGACTATATTTATGACATAGTTTTGTCCCCTAGGAATTCAAATGAAATGATCCTCCTAACAGGGTCTTAGAAAAGTGAATGAATAATTATTTAAAGAATCCAAAAGATTTTTTTTGTATTGTTGGCAAAAAGAAAACTAAAGGTTTTGTTATAAGCCTTCAACATATATCAACACATTTCTAATCCATATAGGGTTATTATTAACGAGTACATAAAATAATGCTTATGAATGATTTTTAATTTTGGCATTACATAGTATGCCGGGAATTAAAAGTAAAAAGTGGGTAAATATAAGGCATGGATCTTCAAATATTCATTTCATAGCATCAGGCTGCACAATTTATATGGGTTCCCTGACAGCACGGTGCTGACCTGTGAGCACCTCGCACACAGAACACAGCAGCATGGTTGCTCCCAGACATAGTACGGGTGGAAAAACAGTTCTTAATGGATGTGGCTCCTCTCAACGGTCATGGTGGGGGTGCGTAAACCACAAAAAAGAAACTGTGAACCTCTTTCAGGTGAGGCAGGGTAGGGTGAGGTGAGTGTGCAGATAGGACTTCGGGGAGAACAAGAGCATAACCAGATGGCACAAACACTGACACTGAAACAAACCTACTTGCAGCCACAGACAGTAGCTGTAACTGAATGTAGCAATGCCAGCTGTGGCAAACTGGCTCAGAACACACTGTCAGGGGAACCTTGATCAGGCCGCATCTGGTGATGAAGTAATGGCATTAAACAGGGAGAAAAGAGAAAAGATGCATCCATTATATTTGTAGGAATGGTAAGGGGGCAAAGGAAATCTACTAAATATGGAATTCATATTTTAGGTCACCTTATGCCTGAGGAATTTCTTCAAGATAATTGCCTGAGACCTGTGTTATCATTTTGTAAGAGGAAACTCTTTCTTTAACATGAAGTTAGATTGGTGGCTCCCAATTGTGGGTGATTTTGCACGCCCACCACTGACCCCACCAGAAAATATTTAGCAATGTCTGGATATTTTTTTTTGATGTCTATTAGAGGGGTGCTGTTTACCATGGCATCCACTGGTAGAGTTCAGGAATGCTGCTAAATGCCCTCTGATGCACAGGTCATCCTCTTAAAATAAATAACTACCCAGCCCCAAATGTCAGTAGTTCTAAAATTGAAAAACCCTGGTTTAAGGTCAGGGGACAGAATGTTTAAAAATCTTGTCTCTAAATTACATGCAGAAACAGAGTCAAAGAAGTGGGTGACTAATGCTAGAACTCACAAATGATTATTGGCAACACTGAAATTAAAAACTAAACTCCTACATACTTCAGGATTAGCACATGACAGTTCCCAGATGAAAAAAGTCACAGAATGGCTAATTTTGATGGCAGTGAAGATACAGGATCAAAAGAACCAGAACGTGAAAGCTAAGTATAATAGGAGAAAGTAGAGGGACCTCTGAATTAGGTATCAACATCCCTACTATTCCTGGGAAAATACCAACAAGCCTGCACTAAGCTGGGTAGCAAGACCTCATCATCATTTACTACCAGCAGGTCCCACTCAATGAGTTCAGACCTAAATGGGAATCCAGGTAACTGACTACCACCAATGTGAAAAGAGAAGTATAGGGCTCAAGACCAACTCAAGACTGACTGTAAGCAATACTGAAAACAAAATTGCCCAATGTCACATTTTTGCCAACAGTTTATCTGTTGAAGATTATCATATAAACTATTGCCTTGTTCAAATGAAACAATTCTTTATTGAATCTGAAGAGAAACACAGTCTTGCTATTTTAAGAGTATAAAGAATTTAATTTTTTTTCTTTCCCATCTTTGGATCAAATTTCTTTGCCAGGAAAAAAAATACTAATGTGTGCCCCCACCCCCGGATTAAAAAAAATATCACAATTTATATTGAATTGTTTCAATCTTCTTTCAAAAAAAAATATAAAAGTAGACCTCTGTCTTTACAACACCTACAGGGCTGTTCTAGTAGTTTAGTTCTTAGGATCTTACTTGGTCTTGTCACTTCTCTCCAGATAGTACTGTGACTAAACTTATCTCCCCCTTCAGTAAGTTTAAATTCTATTAAATTTGATCTTTTCAATTAGTTCCACTCATACACTCACAGAAGCATTCCCTAAGGAAAGTATGAAATGAAAAGTTTGTGGTAAGAAAATTTAAATAAAATCAAAAAGGCAAGTGGAAAAGGATTTGATACCTTGACACAACATATTTTGTTATGTGTCTATCTAATAAGGGGGTCAGTGGGGCAGAGCAATGCCATTGGAGACCACTTCAATGATAAACTGGAGCAAAGATGGGAAAACCTAGGCTTTTTTATGTTAGATTAAGAGATTCCAAATAAAAGAACTTTGATCATTTTTTGCTATCCAGATACTTTTTATTTCATTTTTGATGATCTTACTTATTTCTTTTTGTCTCAACAGAAATAATTCTTCCCCATCTTTAATGTTTATCCCATTGAAATATATCTTTGCAGTCCTGACCCTCCATTAGGCATTGCCTAACAGAATGACAAACTACATGTTCTCCTTTAATCTTTCCCTGTAGATCAGTCCCTTCAGCTTTTGAATTATTTTCTTAATCTTCTGAGAACTCAATGGAAAAGGATTCATTTCTCCAGTAGTCTGCTCTGGGTTTCCTGGAAAATACAAACCTCAGGCATTGTGCCCGATCTGGAAGGGCTCCAGTAAGAAATAATACTTCAAATGTACATGATATTGTATGATCAAAATTCCCTATTACATATATATTCCTTTCATACCATTATCAACCATGTAAGACAAATCAACCAAGAATTAAAACCCTCTTTTATCAACAGCAAAATAAGACCTGGGGGGTCTGTGACTTGTCCAAGAAACACACCTACTAAGCTATTCAAATCAAGTATTTTGACTGAAAGTACAATGAATCCTTTCCCTTTGAGTCTAGCATCTTGAGTACACCCTTTTGTTTGTCACATTGACTTCCAGTTGGTAGATGTTCAATCCAACAGTAAGCAAGTTATTGCCTAGTAAGCACATTTTCAACTGTCCCAAGTCTCAGTGGGATTAGCACATACACAGACACATGTACACTCAAGCCTAGAGATTGTCTTTCTCAGTTAAAAATGAATATATATATATTATTTTCCCCAGAACTCCACCTTCCCACACATAGTATCTTCACATTCCTATTTTTACTCTTTAATCTTATGTTAGCTTATATATCTAAGGAGAGACCTCCTATGGATTTTATTAACACAGTCTTTGAGTTCATTTATTTAAAGTATGCCTCCAAATTGTTAACATCAATTATTTTTAAAATTATTATTCTTGTGTTCCACAATACAGGTTAATTGGTTTTGCACTAGTGTTCTGTTACTGGGACCATAAACTGTCATGGTGGGAACGGGATAAACCCTGTGCCCCTTCATATTTCACACCCTGCCTATAACTAGTTTTGGAAGACATTACTTTTCTTCAATCTTAGAGATTACTTGAAGCACATGAAACTTGGCCATATTTACTCCCCTGGTTTCATACATCTATCCCTTGATTGGATACTATGAATCCCTTTTAAATCAGACATGTAAATGTGGGTAGAAAACCTTGAGGAGACCCTACATGATAAGTCAGGATTGTGAATGTTTTTCCTCATGATGGCTGGTGAATGTCCTGTCCAAGTCTGGGTCTCAGAAAGCAAAACCAAAGAAAAAGTACACAAGTGGGTGGTTTATTTGGGAAGTAATCCAAGGGTACAGGAATGGGAAAAAGGCAGGTACAAAAGAGGAAAAGAGAGAAAGCAACTCCAAAGTTTCCTTGTTGAGCTTGTCACTGCTCTGGCAACTGAGACTCAGTCCTGCTGGATTCCTTTAAAGGGTCGTGTATAGCTTGCCCCAGAACAGTCTTCTCAAGGAATGGAGCAGTTTTCTGCTAGCTCTAATTGGTCAGAGCTGCCACAAGAGGTGTTAAATCCCTCACATTTCCATATTTGTGTATGAATGAGTTTGGGGGTTCCGGCAGATCTCTAAGATGTTTGCAAATGCCTATGGAATAAATATATACTCTTGGACAGCTGAGATAAAATGTGTCAATTTATCCCTGTATCTAGGTGTCCACTGCAGCAATGGATGGAATGGGGGGTGCGGTAGAAAAATGTGAAATGTGGCATATGAGGTAATGGATATGTTGTCAAATAATGCAGAAGACTAAAATAGAAGTGCTTACTCAGCTGGATGACAGCTTAGTGTACCTTATGGAGGGAAATCAAATATTAACTGTGTAGTCAAACTATATTGTTTCCATGATCCCTTGAACTCTTGAATTTATAATTGAAATATACATATCACCATCTGTCTTACAATATTTTAAATGGTTACAAGTAGCTAACGTGAAGTAGGCACTTGAAAAATATCAAGTTTTATTATCTTTTTATACTGAGGTTATCAATTCTGAGGATAAATTCTGGTAGCAGGACCTCACATTAATCTTCAGATTTAATCCAAAGTTATACAAGAAATGACCAATATAGCACATATCTGAAATTCTTTCCAAGGTAGCTACAGAGTTGAAGAGCTGGAAATGGATGTGGAGATCCCTTGGTCTGGAGACGGATATCTGGATATGGAGATCCTCTGGAGATTCACTGTCTCACTACCTTCTCTCTTCTCTGCCATAATTAACGTGATGTTAAGACTGGACAAAGCCTGATCTTTATCATTTGTTAACCATCTTTTTTGAAATATGTTGTCCTTCCTACCTCTGTCTGATAATTTTCAGTTTAGGAATATGTGATAGTGGCAGAAAGGCAGTCTGGGAAGATAATGAAAGTGACATTTGGAGTCATTGATGGAATATTTTTCAATTGTTAGGCCATACATCCATGTTGAGGCCATGCCAAACTATGTGACCAAATCAGTAAAAAAGGCAAATAATGTGGACAAATGACATATTTCCAGATAATATACTGAGTCATCAAGTGATGTGGCTGATTTTTTGGTTTTCTGTAGACATGGTGTCTTGTTTTGTATCTTCACCATTGCAATAATAAGAAAAAATCCATTTCTTTTTTGGAGCCTATTACTACTTGAATGCAAAACAGAATCATTCACTGTTAGAAAACCTGGATTCTTGTGCTGCAAAAATTGCAACCACTGTCCAGTGAATAAACCTGTCTTTGATTCAGTTTCCTTATCTGTGTCATAAGATAAGGATGATAAATCTTACTATTACTAAATTGTTATCTCTCTTCATTAGTGTCAGGATTAAGTGGTTAAAGAAAAACATGTTTTCCAAACAGATAAATAAAGCACCTTTAATAAAGCATTTTGTTTCCCCATATATAATTGTTAACATGTGTTTTTAAATTCTCAATTGGACTTTGAAGAGTTGAACTGTGTCTTGTCTTTGAATTTTCATTGCCTAATTTTGCCATTTCAATTTAAAAATGTTGCTATAAATACAGACACATAGACCAATGGAACAGAATAGACACTCCAGAAATGGGTCCTTAACTCTATGGCCAATTAATCTTTGACAAATCAGGAAAAAATGTCCAAATGAAAAAGAGACAGTGTCTTCAAAAAGTGCTGCTGGGAAAATTGGACAGTTACACACAGAAGAATGAAACTCAACCATTCTCTTACACCATACACAAAGATAAGCTCAAAATGGATAAAAGACCTCTATCTGAGACAGGAATCCATCAAAATCCTAGAGGAGAACATAAGCAACAACCTCTTTGACATCAGCCATAGCAACTTCTTTCAAGACAAATTTCTAAAGGCAAAGGAAACAAAAGCAAAAATGAAATATTAGGACTTAAGATAAAAAGCTTCTGCACAGCAAAGGAAACAGTCAACAAAACAAAGAGGCAACCCACGGAATGGGTGAAGAAATTTGCAAATGATATATCAGTAAAAAGGGCTGGCATCCAAGATCTATAAAGAACTTCTCAAACTCAACACTCAAAAAACAAATAACCCAGTCAAAAAAATGGACAGAAGACATGAGCAGACACTTCTCCAACGAAGACATATAAATGGCCAACAGACACATGAAAAAATGTTCAACATCACTAGCCATCAGGGAAATACAAATCAAAACCACAATGAATACCACCTTATACCCATTAAAATGGCAAAAATTAACAAAACAGGAACCAAAAATGTTGCAAGAATGTGGAGAAATGGGAACTCTCTTATGCTGTTTATAGGAATGAAAGCTGGTACAGCCACTCTGAAAAACAGTATGGATGTTCCTCAGGATGTTAAAAATAGAGCTACCCTATGACCTAGCAATTGCACTACTAGGTATTTACCCCAAATATACAGATGTAGTGAAAAGAAGAAGTACATGCACCCCAATGTTCATAGCAGCAATGTCCACAATAGCCAAATTATGGAAGGAGCCAAGATGCCCTTCAACAAATGAATGGATAAAGAAGATGTGGTCCATATATACAATGGAATATTACTCAGCCATCAGAAAGGATGAATACCCACCATTTGCATCGACATAGGTGGAACAGGAGGGGATTATGCTAAGTGAAATAAGTCAATCAGAGAAAGACAATTATCATATGATTTCACTCATATGTGGAACATAAGCGATAGCATGGAGAACCATGGGGGAAGGGAGAGAAATCTGAAGTGGGAGAAATCAGAGGGGGAGATGAATCATGGCAGACTATGGACTCTGGGAAACAAACTGAGGGTTTTAGAGGCAAGGGGGTTGGGAGGGTGGGGTAACAAGGTATCGGGTATTAAGGAGAGCACATGTTGTGATGAGCACTGGGTGTTATATGCAAATAAGGAATTATTGAACACTATATCAAAAACTAATGATGTACTATCCAGTGGCTAACTGAACGTAATAAAAATAAATAAGTAAAATAATAAAAAATGCTAAGTAATTGAAAGCATTTTTAACTTCATACACTTTTTAAAGTTTTTTTAAAGTTCTTAAAGTGAGTGTGCTAATTCCTTTTTTTTTTCTTCTACACCTGTGGGAAAGGATGCCATTTAGAAGAAATGCATCATCTATGATCACAGCATGGAAATACTGCAGCTGCATTCACCACCTGTGCCTATTTTTTTCTAAGTAACCTTTAACTTTTTTTTTTTTAAGATTTTATTTATTCATTTGACACAGAGAGAGAGATTACAAGTAGGCAGAGAGGCAGGCAGGGAGAGAGGAGGAAGCAGGCTCCCTGCTGAGCAGAGAGCCCGATGCGGGCCTCGATCCCAGGACCCTGGGATCATGACCTGAGCCGAAGGCAGCGGCTTTAACCCACTGAGCCACCCAGGTGCCCACATTTAACTTTTCTTATTCACAAAAATGACATAGTTGACTTCCTATGATTTTTTAAATAAATTTTTGAAGTTAATAAACAATTTATCCTAGGCTAAATCCACACTACTAGAACTGCATATGTTTTTTATGCCATAAATATTTCCTCCTTACCCCTAGATACTGGTATGAACATATGCTTTTCCCTGGTACTTCAAATGCAATATTCTGTGTTAAATGAGATAAAAATAAACTTTTTGGCTTTTTCGTGTTGATTTTGCCTCTTAGTTTATCCTACTTATGTCTCTTTCCCTGCTCATACCCTGAGCACACGTGACTATTCTGGAATCTTAAACTTATACACAAAAGCAAATCCCTTGTCTTGTTATAGGAAATCTACTTCTTTGGTCAATTCTCATCACATTGCCTAGAAACATCACAATCACACTTTGTTTCTTCTTACTCATCATAGATTTTACCAAATGGAAGTTATTAGTATAGTTTTATTATTTCTTGACATATCTTTATCTACTCTAGTCTGTGATTTCTGGAAACATAGGAACTAGGTTTTTGGACATTTTTCCATGCCTTTGTCTCACCGAAAAAATAGTTTTGCTATAATAGATAATCAATTTTGGTTGAATGAATAAATCACACTGCTGATGTCTCTTACCTTGATCCATTGTCTTCCTAACCCCACCATAACATGCATTTTGAAACTGTTAGTCTTCTCACTGGTCTTCTTAGACATTCTCTTCTCCAAACGTGTTGGTAGAACCCTGTCAGCTTAATATCTTCCTGAACCATGCCTAAGACCTAGGAAGAGCAAGTTCAAATTTTTCAGCATGGTGAACTTCATCACTTATCAATATACCTCCCTGCCTCTCCTCACCCCAATTTTCCAGTTAGATTCATGGTTAACTAGGCTCCTGGGTCTTCCACTGATGCTTAAGAAGAAAACTCTTCTGGACCTTCCACAGAAATTGGCTTCCTGGTGGCACACTCTGCAGCTATGTCAACACCCAGAGTCAGAACACATGCATTACATGAGTATGGTATTCTGTGGTCATCTCCCTACTCTGCTAGCTTCAGATCTGCCATTGCATGTGCTTTGGGCATGGGTGCTACTATGGAAATGAGTGACAACAAATTGCAATGGGGGTATTTTACTTTAGAATTCAGTTTGTGGTTGTTTTGAAGCCAGTTCAAATATTCCATGGAGACCGACCCTATATAATTAAAGCAAAAAGGAGGCCACTGAATTGACAAATATTACATGTATATGGTATCTGTTCCTTAATTTCTTCTTAGTCCCTACCTTAAGATATCCAGTGTCCAAGAAAAAGCAGGTCATTACTTATTTGTAAAGTATGAGACATACATTTCAGGTCTCTAAAGTTCACCAGCAACACACAGTCACAGACATTTTTTGAGTACCTACTATTTGTAAGTGTGCTACACATTTTCACAGAGTATTTTCTTTTATTTTTCCAATCTGTCTCCATATAAAATTTGATAAACATTATGTTCTCCAAATTATAATTTAAATTATAAGTTTCACCAAATGATTTCTCTCCCCACTTCTGTCTCTTTTTCTTTTTGTATACTATATATTAAATGTTATAAGGTTTATCAAGCCTAGCATATAACAAGTGCCAAGATTAGTACTGAAAATATGCACGCTGGATTCTTGGTAGCACCTAGAGTTTGCAGGCTCTTGTGGGTTGCAAATTCTCATTCAGTAACATGGACATGTGCTATACCAATAATTCTAAGCATAGAAGGATGTGAAAATACCTACTTTGAGCAAGAGCCTGGTGATGTACCATAAAGACTACAGGGGGATTATATTCTGAAGAGCTAGGTTTAAGAGCTGGAATTGGCATGGGCAATTTCCTAGTGTCTCTGTCGGTGAGTTTCTGTTTTCATTCTGTGTGATACCTACGCATCTCAGAAAGCTACTGTGCCATGGAAGTATAGTGTATTTGAAAGTGTGTGGTGACATAGATTGTTTGTCTTCTCTTGAGATTCTACAGGAGCCATAAATCACAGTGTCTCCTTGTATCTCTGTTCTCTAGCCTCAGAGGTGGGTAGATGGATCAGGTTTAGCCAATTAGACTGTCCCAGTTTGTTTGTTTCTCAGTGATGTGTTCATGAATGAGGAACTCACTAAGGCTTTCTTCTACAACTACATGTGAAGCCTAAAGTGTACTATTTCTGCATCGCTCAACATGGTAACCACTAGATAAATGTGGTTATTAAACCGTTGTAATGTGATATGTAACTAGTGCAATGTTATATGTGACTAATGCAACTAAGAAATTGAATCTTAAATTAATTTAAAATTAATAAACCCACATGGGGCTAGTGGCTATCATATTGGGCAGTGAATGTCTACACTTTCCCATTTGTTATTTGTTATTGTTACTGGTATTTTGTTATTTGTTCCTTGTTGCCATCTTAGAATTTTTTTCAAGAATTTTTTTTTCTTTTTCTCTATGCCCTGTTTAGATAGCACTCAAAATACCTGCTCTTAGAAAGTATTAATAATTCAACTGCGAAAACACTTTGACCTGGCACTATTTTTACCTTCCTTAATATAGTCTGTAATTTCTGATTTATTTATTTTATTTTATTTTTTTAAAGATTTTATTTATTTATTTATTTGATAGAGAGAGAGATTACAAGTAGGCAGAGAGGCAGGCAGAGAGAGAGGAGGAAGCAGGCTCCCTGCTGAGCAGAGAGCCTGATGTGGGCCTCGATCCCAGGACCCTGAGATCATGACCTGAGCCGAAGGCAGAGGCTTTTAACCCACTGAGCCACCCAGGCACCCTGTAATTTCTGATTTAGTTATATTTTCTTTTTCTTCTTGAGTCATTTTTTGTCACTGATATTTTCTGAGAAACCATCTATTTTGTATAGACTTTCAAATGTATTTGCATGACTTGGAGAATACTTCTACTACTTATTTCCAAATCCATATGTCTGTAGTTATTTCTGAATTCTCAATTCTCATTCTATAAACTTTTATCATTTTTTATTTATCTAGTGACTTTTCTTCTCTGTTTTCCTAAGAATTCAGTGCACTTTTAAATCACTTTGCTTGTTATTATCTTACAATTATCTTGCTTATAAACAAATGAGTTTTTGTTTTTATATTTGCAAATTCCTTCCTCCTGGGTTTTTTATTTTTCCTTTTGTTTTTCAATTTAAACAGATTAAATTTACTATTTTACACATTTCTATTCTTTCTTCAATTATATGAATGTTTGAGGCAAAAATTTCCCTTTTACACTGGTCTTTCACTCTGGGAGTTTAGATATATTTCACTTAAATTAAAAAATCCGTATGTACAATGGAATATTACTCAGCCATCAGAAATGATGAATACCCAACTTTTGTATCAATATGGATGGGACTGGAGGAGATGATGCTGAGTGAAATAAGTCAAGCAGAGAAAGTCAATTATCATATGGTTTCACTTACTTGTGGAACATAAGGAATAGCATGGTGGACATTGGGAAAAGGAAGGGAAGCATGAAGGGGGGACTCTTGGAGGGAGAGACAAACCATGAGAGACTGTGGACTCCAAGAAACAAACTGAGGGTTTGGGGAGGGGATGGGTTTGCCTGGTGATAGATATTAAGGAGGGCACATAGTGTGTGGGGCACTGGGTATTATATGTAAACAATGAATCTTGGAACGCTACATCAAAAACTAATGACATACTGTATGGTGACTAACAAAATATAATAAAAATAATTAAAAAATAAAAATGAGGGCGCCTGTGTGGCTCAGTGGGTTAAAGCGTCTGCTTTTGGCTCAGGTCATGATCTCAGGGTCCTGGGATTGAGGCCCACATCAGGCTCCCTGCTCATCGGGGAGCCTGCTTCCCCCTCTCTCTCTCTGCCTGCCTCTCTGCCTCCTTGTGATCTCTCTCCCTCTGTGAAATAAATAAATAAAATCTTTAAAAAAATAAAATAAAATAAAATAAATAAAAATGAATAAATTGTATGAGAAGGAGAGAAAAGGGTGAGCATGGAGGAATTTTAACACAGTGAAAGTACCTGTATAGCATTATAATGATAGATATATATCATTTTACATTTGTCCAAACCTCTAGGCTATACAACACTAAAAGCAAATCCTAAGGTAGACTCTGGATTTTGGGTGATTATGTTGTATCAGTGTATGTTCATCCTTGGTAAAAATGTAGCATTTTAGCGAGTGATGTGGATAATGGAGAAGATTATGCATATGTGGGGGAAGAGGTGAATGAGAAATCTCTGCACCTTTCTCTCATTTTTATTGTAAACTTAAAATTGCTCTAATAAATAAAGTCTTTAAAGATGTAATAAATAAATGATAAAAACAGTTCTTGTTTAACTCAAGAATTCTTTGAGAGATATATTTTTAAATTGCATAGACTTTAGTTCAATTTGTTACTACTTTTTCTTACTACTTTTCAAAAGATTGTAACATATGCTTTCAGATTTTGGAATTTGTTGTGATTTTTTGTAGCTTAATATATAGCCATTTTAAAACATTTTAAGAATACTTTAAGAGAGCACATGTTTTATTTAAGGAATTATTAATCAAAGCCTCTATAGGCTTACTTATTTTAATTTTTTTCATCTACTATTGGCTGAAAAAATTATTGAGCTTTTAGTTTTCCTTTAATTTCATCCAGTTTTGAATCTATATTTTTAATGCCAAGTTGCTTGGTGTATAAAAAGATTCATAACTGTTACATATTTCTGTAGATTGCATGTATTATAATTATAAGGCACACCCCACATTTGTCTCATACAATGCATTTGGCCTTTAATTAAACTCTATGTGATGTTAATGTCAGGACCCCTGCTTAATATTTCTTTACATCTGTCTTGTGTCTTTGCCAATACTTATTATTTCAATAACAATGTGTCTCTTTTTACATGTGTCTCTTTTATGAAACAAGAATAACTTTCCATAAGACTATTTTTTCCATATAATTTGCCAAATTTTCCAGTTTACTTTTATCACTGTTAGAATTAACTTTATTTCCTTTGATCTATCTTTTGTTATGCGTGTTATATTGCTATATGGCTTTTGTTTTCCTTTTTATTTTTATTTTCTCTTTAGTAACTCGAAATGTATAAAGTTTAAATTTTAATTTATTACTGCTTGCCTTTATATTTTCTTTTATTTTTTTTAAGATTTTATTTAATTGACAGAGAGAGAGAGAGAGAGAGAGATTACAAGTAGGCAGAGAGGCAGGCAGAGAAAGGAG
This sequence comes from Ailurus styani, assembly GCA_002007465.1. Lineage (NCBI taxonomy): Eukaryota > Metazoa > Chordata > Mammalia > Carnivora > Ailuridae > Ailurus > Ailurus styani. The sequence goes on along the minus strand of LNAC01002210.1, from coordinate 673 downwards.
GAAGCAGGCTCCCTCATGAGCAGAGAGCCCGATGGGGTGGCTCGATCCCAGGACCCTGAGATCATGACCTGAGCCGAAGGCAGAGGCTTTAACCCACTGAGCCACCCAGTTGTCCCTTTCCTTTATATTTTCGAACAAGAGATTAAAAACTTGATTTCTTAATTGATCAACTTTTTAGTATAATTTCCTACTATGAAAGATAATGAAATTAGTATGTTTAAATTTGTTTAACATCTTATTTTTGTTCTTCTCTCTCTCTCCCTCTCTCTGTCTCTTTTTAAGGGGGAGAGGGGCAGAGGGAGAGAAAGATTCTCAAGCAGGCTCAATGCCCAGCCCAGACCCCCACACAGGACTCAATCTCACGACCCTGAGACTGAGATCACAAACTGAGCTAAAATCAAGGGTCATATGCTTAACCAACATTGCCACTCAGGTACCCTGCATCCTATTTTCTTCTATTTACATTGCTAGTACTCTATATTTTCTTACACAACCACATTTTTAAAATTTTTATTATGTTATGTAGCTTTTCTTTAAATATTTATGATACTTACATCATGTTTCGTAATAATTTTTTTAATGGACATGGTTTTATTCTTTTATTTTTATTTTATTTTATTTTATTTTATTTTATTTTATTTTTTTTTAATTTTATTTTTATTATTTGCCCAAG